>JAUZND010080279.1:0-16124 GCA_034780555.1 Coelogynopora nodosa | reverse complement strand
TGTTCATCCAGTGTTCCACCCCCATGTCCAATTCTGTGTTAATCCACTTTGTAAAGATGTCGGGGTTTTATTCCATTTTTCCATTCCAGTTGAAAAATGTCGGCATTATATTTTGCTTATATAAAAGTGATAGTATAGGTCTTTCTACAGATTGTCTATCTTCTGAATGAGCCATGACTAAACTCTTTTTTAAATAACTATTTTGTAATAACATTTATCAAAGATACAAATTTGAATGTATTGTGGCATATCGAAATAAGTCATATATTGTATACGTAGTTTTAATTCAATAATTCCAAATATGAAAGGCTATTTCTAATACTCTTTATTATACCTTGCTACTATTTATTATAATTTTATAATTGAAAACAAGTGCGGGCTATATTGGAACTGCAATTGAACTGCATAATGTTATATTGGAACTGCAATTGAACTGCATAATGTTATATTTGAACTGCAATTGAACGGCATAATGCTAATTTCGTTTATTTTTCCAGTTTTATAACGTTTTTTAATTCTCCAATTCAGGTTGTTGTTTTCTATTAGAACAACCTCTTTCTACGTTTACGAAGTAATTTAATTTTTTTTTAAGATTTCGAATAACGAAATGACCAAGTTATTACTAAATATATGCAAAAATAAATAAACATTGAAATATAACTATATAGCATTGTGGATTTATGTTTTTCCAAGAATAACTTATGTTTTTTCAAACATAACGCTGTTTATTTACAACAACAAAAAATTATTTTCTCTATTCTCTTAATTGTATTGAAGTTTATACCATCAAGTATATTATGACAAAGTGAACTCTGATTACGTGTTTTCACTAAATTGTTAAATAATGACTATTTTAGTTTGGGCTCAAGTAATAATTTAGTTTTTTTGATGAAGAGTTATTCACAATAAACATATTTATATCATTATATATCAGTTGACAACATTTATTTCTTTTTTAAAACTTATTTTTTAGGAGGACCCGAGGATGAACGACAAAATCAGCCTCATGTTTAGACTCTCAAGACGAGCTTTTCCTGTTGTTCCACTTCACAAGCTGTTTCTGTTCACAGGCAAATAAATGTCTTCATCGAAATTACTGTCCTAATTCTTAGGCAATATATACGTAGTAAAAAGTTAATGGACAAGTTGATAATTCTTAGGTAGACTTTATTAAATATTTACGGAAAATGTTACTGTATTTTATAACATAATTTTTTATTTTTCATATTCAAAAACAAATTTGTGTAAATATTGACACATTTTTTTTCAATATAGTATATTAAATTTAGCCTTTGCATATTTATATTCTGGTACACATTTATAATATAAGCCTTTAGTATACGCCTTCAACGAAATTGTGTTTATTAAATATATATATATATTTATTTATCGGTTCATATTTATAGTTAATTGACTGAAAGGTCGAAGGTAACACATTAATAAAGAAATAAAGTATCTTATTATGACATTATTCAATTTTGTTTGGTTCATGGATTTACTCTTCTAAAAAAGGCTTTTTCATTTGCCATTGGGTACAGGAAGGAACCGTTTTAAAACCCCCTTTTTCTAGAAAACATATTTTTGGTTAATAAATAAAAAATAAAAAATTATAAAAATCTTTCCAAGTGGTTTTTCAAAAGGGTTCTTAATTAAAAATATAAATTAATAGCAACAACAAAATTGGAATTATATAAAATACAACATGTATCATAATAAACATTAACAATTAAATAATCATTGTACATACTATTATTAGATATTTTAATGTATTTATTTCAATCATTGCTTTAATACTTTAATTAATATTTTAATTATAATATTATAATAATGGCATATACAAATATAGGCAAAATTTATCACAAGTAAAATAATAAAATGTATATAACGATGCACCACAGTTGAATTAATATATATTATTCCTTTAATACTCCAAAAAACATGGAATATATGTTTTCAGAAGTCGAAATTAATAATGTGGAAAAATACACATTTATCATTAATTACTAAATAATTAAAGTATAATTAGGATGAGAAAGAATTTCATTTTGAAAGTAATGAACACATTTTAAAATAAAATAAACATTATTTTAAGGTCACCTAAATACAAACGTTTTACCACAGAACATTGACAACTTAAAAGCTTTAAATTGGTCTAAAAAATGCATTTTTTATAGTTTTAGGCATGTAGTACAAAGGCAAAAATATGTTCTACAAATTTAATGAGATATAATTCTTTAACATATCTGGAATGTAGACATTGTAAGTTCTTGAAAGTGAACCGAATTGACATCGTGACGATCCTTTCGATTTTCTTCCAACTTTTAAAACAAGTTATGTGGCGCAAAGGGTTGATCCATGAGGATCACATTCTGGAATATATAATAAACATTTGTAACTAATAATGTATTTCCATATCTTGAGAGTCTAGTACAATAAATAGAGAATTGCAATTTAAAATAATACAATCAGAGCAAGTCACGCAAGATGTTTAACAGCATAACAAATGTTCCCCATCATCTTTGCTAAAACTTGGTAAAAGGTGTATGATTATTAATAGTATTTATGTTCAGCTCATTTTCAGATATTTAGTATTAAACGATGACATCACGCCTTAATAACATCTTCCATATTGATGGACACTCGTCGTTGTAAATGTATATACGATAAGCATACTGTTCATAGTCATAAAATAAACACATATGTCTACCAAACGCGACGCGATGCAACTTTCCGCAAGAATTTAAATACATACTTTTCAATAAACCTATTAATCTAAACATGACGTTGCGCGACGAAATACGTATTTTAAACCAAATTTCACGACAGTGTTGTGCTAAGCAAGCACGGTTGCAGACACTTCCTTTATTTTATAACCAAGTTCAACCTGCCCAACTGCACAAATACTCTCTGCACCACTATATTGAGCTGGTGATTAGGTGTGAAGGTAGCGGGTTCGAATACCAACAGTGTACCTTATCTCTCCCCTGGCAGACAGCTGTGTCTGTTGAGCATAAAGCAACTCTTCTCAGTTTGTTCAGAATGCCATACGATAATGCCAGAAATGATACTGATCAATATTTTTTACATTTAATATTGTGGCGATGTATTATGAATATATCATTTTTAATTCAATATTAGTTTTATATTCTTTCATTAGTGAAAAATGTATACCCTGACTGCGTGTGATCATTAACATAATTGAAATCAACTTCAATAGTCGTATTATATTAATTAAAATGAATGTTTTTCATATATCACAAAATTGGAATAAAAATAGTGTTTACTACTTTTATTGTTTAGAACTATTATAATGTAGTTTCGTTTGTTTAATATTAATTATTAATTTGTATAGAATACACTTTTTGTTTACACAAATAAAGATTATATATCTATCTTTACTTCGAATTGTTAAATCTTTATTTAATATATAAATAAGTAAGTAAGCCTTAAGCGCAGAACCAGTACAACAGGCAGAGAGAGAGAGAGAAAGAGAGAAAGAGAGAGCACGACCGGTAAGATGGTTCTCTAAAATGGTTTTTGAACATTTTAAAATACAATACTTTTATTCATTGAGAAACCTTTACCAAAAAATATTAAAAAGAGTTTTTTGTTATATATATATTTATATATATATTTAACAGTGATACATTAGCTTTATAAGATGAATAAATGCAAGATAGGCTAGATATTTAAAGCAATTTTAATGGATTATAATTATGAACTATCAGCAGTCATGACCACTTGGAACAAATGTTTTAAAATATCTAATGGATATGTCATTATGGAATTTAGAATTTTTCTTATGCATTAGTTGAAACAAAATAATAAATAAATAACTTCACAAAAATAGCATAAATATGCCATAGATGAATTATTTAATTAAGAAATAGTCGGTTGGCTCTCCTTTAGTAGTATAGAAGTGTCAGATGAAGTAAGAATGACAATCAGCTACGAATAATAAGTAATCAAATATGTTAGCGGTTTTATTTTATAACAAATACCCAAAAAATATTTCACAATTTGAATAATATTAGGGAAACATGGACAAATTTTAATTTTTGTGTTAATTGAGTAAATATTACGTTTAATGTTAATAATATATTTAATAATTATAAATATATTTGTATATAAATAATTAAGTGAATGTTTTTAATATATTACAGTAACAACATGAGCCTTATGACCATTGGCATTCATCAAATCCCATCATCAAAAAATCAATAAGTAAATATAGATTTTTTAAATATGTCACCCTAAATTTTTTGGTGACCGACAGGGTACATAATACGTTCCAAATTTCAGATAATTCGGCCAAAGAAAGTACCATTTTTAAGGGAGGACGGGAAGGGGAGGGAGACGCCGTGGACGTGGCGCAGAAAAATACTTTTATCTAACTATAAAATATAACAAAAATAATTTCGAATGTTCTTACATTCTAGAAAAAATGGTGTTATTATTGGTCGAATTTATACCCCCACCTTGGGTTTTCATACTTGCCGAAGATATTAGGAGCTGACACTTGCAACATTCATAGAAAAAATTAGTTTATCGTAAAGTATATGCATTTAACTTGATTATTAAAATTACTTATTAAACTAACCTGCAATTTAAAATAATACGCAAATATAAATAAAAATTATACCAATCGAGTAATTTTTTTGAAAATAAAAATTGCTTGACAAGTCTTTAGGAGGTATCTGTATACCAAATTTCAGGTTAATCGGATGATAGGAAGTTTGGTTTATTTAGCAAACCCAACAAAGTATGTCCACGTAGGAGGGTTAAGGGAGGACGGGTGGTAGAGTGTTGTAAATCCACCACCCACTGGGTAAAAAATGTGATATAATATGTTTCCGGACAGGTGTCTTAGATCCGCCCTCAGCGTTGGAATTTAGGGGGTACCTGGACGAGGCTAAACTGGTGGTAGGGGTATTATTACAGCCAGGTAGATATCGTTTGTGTAAGTTGGTAATTAGCAGTTGATTCATTTATTATGTAAGGTACAACAAAATTGAATTGCTGTTAAAATAAATTGATATTTCGATTAACAATACTTGATAATGGAGGATACATCAACAAATAAACGAATTTCAAATACACTAAAATATTATATGCTGATATATTCAATGTGTATATATATAGGCCTATTGTAAATAGCATAATTATTTTAGAATAACCGCATACATTTATATCTAATATATATATACTTGTATGTAATTTAATTGTATTAATAATATTCAATTATACTTTTAAAATAATAAATGCATTATCTAATTTTTATAAAATATAACGCTTTTTTATGCATTCGCTGTCTTACAATGAAACTCAATATGATACTGTTTATTTGATCCCCCGTATTCAACACAGTTTAGGTTATCAGCAGAATACATAAATTCAATTAATCTCTTTGTATTTTCTTTCTATAAAGATATTGTGTAGTAACTATTTATATCTCTACCTCCTCTTTCTAATACCATTTTAGTGTCAAGAAGTTAAAAAAACTGTTTTGCAGTTAGAAAATCATACATCTTTATGACTTTAGTGAATGAAATGCGCAGTACGGGGATTTACTTTATATAAACGTCTACTCACGTCACTGCTCATATTCCTGGAAAGTTGTCTTATATTGATTAACCTGCTGTTCTTGCAATATTTAAGGTAAGTAGTTATACCCATGTTGTTTTGTAGAATGTAATATAAAAAAAACTAATATTGATCATATAATGTATTTCATGATACAACATATAGACAAGAACTCTATATTTAAGGACAAATGCACCATTCAGCATCAAATAAAACGAACTTTTAAACAATTTGAGCACATTTTCTCATTGATTCCTAAATTAGCAAATATTGAAATAATAAAACAATGTGTTGCCATTACTAGCAAAATGTATTAAATATTCGACAACTTACGAATGAATGCTTTTATACCTTTAGTAAAGTAAATCTTATAAATTACAATGTAAGTGTAAAATATTTCAAATTTGAAAATTTGACATTCTATACTTGTACAAATAATGTTTCAGTAAAACAATACACTGGATCATGTTATAACTGATCTCATATAACTCACATAAAAACAGAAATTTTAAACAAAAATAACAATTTAAGAATATTATATCAAATACTTATAATTTCATAGTAAATGACAAAACTTCATTTTATTTTTAAATATCATCATAAAACAATTTCCAAATTAAAAATAATCAATAACCGACATTAGCCAAACAAAATACCGTGCTATCATCAAACCACACTTGTCAATTGTTAAACAATTTTATGTTTAAATAGATTTAAAAGACGCCTTTTACACAATTCCTTTGGTCCAGTTAACTCGCTTTCTTTCTAACTACTTTCGAGTATAATGAGAAGTCTTTTGTCTTTAACCGTCTCCCCATGGGTATTACAAATAGGCCGTCCAACCTTGCAAAAGTGTCTTACGCCACCTCTGAGAGAGGTTAGAATCCGTTTTCCTAACACTTTCATCTGGGCCCATATATAGATGACATCTTCGTCATAGAAACCCTTGATCTTATTACAGAAGTCAGAGGTGACCTTATTCGCGAGATTACTTGTGCAGGTTTTACGATCAATTTCAAAAAGTCGCAACTTTCTCCTGTCCCACGCTTAAATACTGTGGCCTTCCTCTATGACACTCTGCATAGCCCTATCGCTCTCCACAAACACCATGCTTCTCACTTATGGCATATTCTCCACAACCCGCAGTGGTTGAGGACAGAGAGGCAGCGGCAACTGCTCAATGGCTAGTTGGCCTATTATTCCACTTTCGCTCCGTGCGGCCAGGTTCTTATGTTGTTTTGATGCCCTCTCTCTCCTCAACTTTGGGGGTTATCTCAAGTCCACCATGTTGTGGCATCCTCCCTCTGTTCCACCTCTTAATCAGGATGTTTGGGTTACGGACGCTACTTGCGATAAGTTAGCGATCCTCCGCAACAGAGAACCTTTTCTTGTTATTTATCATAAGTCTTGAAATTACTTGGCTCTATTTATCGCCATTATATTGATGCTCTATCTTTAATTTATGCCACACGGAAGCCAAGGTGCAAGCATCCCGTGCCGGCCATAAAACATGTTTCTGTACTTGCTACTAGCAAGAGTTTATATTTTTTACATGTATCCTCGCCTCTGAGATTAACATTGCTGACCCATATTCTAGTGACAGACACTTTTCTACATCGTTTGCCACACATCCAATCTAACCTTTTAAACCCTTGTCTATTATGTACGATATAGATCATGTTACCATAGTTACTCTTTGTTGTTGCTAGGTTACATGTGACCTACTTTCTGTATACTATATATCTGTTTAATATTGCGTGCCGGCCACAATACTTTGTGAAGAACTGTCTCGGTCAGAGCAGTTAAATACACGGATTTGTTTTAAAGGGAGTGTGATGTGAAGCCTTAAATAGTACTTGGCGTCAATAATATATATACCATCGGGACTTTATTTTTTTTAAATCTGTCATTGTAAAATATGTAGATCCAAAAATACCCCGTTCTGAGAATTACCCATGGAAAAATAATTCACTTAATTTATATATCACATACTAATTTCTACATTCTACTACTCTGTAGTGGTAAATATTTTTTAAAGATTATAAAATGTTATTTTTTGTGAAATAATCATATTACATCTAACTTTTCATTGGTATATCTCCTATTGGATAACTAATGCGCTGTAAGTAGTAGCCTTATAATTATTAATATAACAAAACGCATTGACCAGGTCCACATTGTTTTTTTTAAATTGTTACCATGAAAAAATGTTCGAAAACGGAAATACGATTAAAGTAACAGAAAAACGTCAGAGTATGAGATGTATAACATTCGCAAAGTATATAACCACTTTTGGACACTTGATTAAAACGTAAGTATTGCATTCAATTTATACTTTAATAGTTATTAATAAACTATGTTATATTTGTTTGGTTGCTTAGGAGTCGTCTATAAATACCGATACACAAAATGTTTATAATAAATATACATCTGTTCCCGCTTAGCTTTACAATTGTTTGACCAATATATAAAATGAATTTGATTTAATTATGACAATATATAAGAACAAAAATTAAATTGAATTACAACATGAATACAATTTTGCAATTTGCTAACAATATTTTATAGATTTCTCTTGCAAGTTATAAATTATGATATTAGTAAATGATTACAATTTACTCAACACCACCACAAAACAAACAAAAAAGAACCAGAAATAATCAAAGCGACTTTCAAATAAGAAACACAATTTCATAATAACATCAGGATGGTTTAAAGGAATAAACAACATTCATGACTAAACTTCAGAAAGGTCAAACAAAAGTAATTTGCTATCATCAAAAGACAAAAATTAATTTAACAAATGTTTATAATCCATGTGCAGCTTGTACTCTATGTAAAACAGGCCTGGAGTGTTTTTGTAGACCTACATTTTAATTTTAAACCTAATGGTGTAGACAAGTTGTTTATCTGGTATAGATATCAAAAAACACCCTAAACATTTAATTTTATTAATATTCATCCACTTGTGTAATCCCTAATTGGGTACTTAGTACAATATGTTTTGAATTATGTCACTAGATTTAATTTTATAATTGTATTTAAACTGTTTTAAATTATGGTGGTTATTACTTTAAATCGATCAAAAACTTGATAATCTTTCTAACATTTGTAACAGTATTTCAACGTGTACATTGTATATGCCTATAATTATGTTGTATAATACTATATTAGATATTTGAAATAAAATAGCAGATCTAGTAAATTTTGATAAAGTTATTATAATGGTACAATTATTTATATAACGTGTACCCATATTTTGATGACGTTTTTTATTTGTACAATAGACATACTTTATTTAATTTTATATAATGTTCTGCGCATAATAGAGGTCGGAAACAACTATAATGTTTATTTTATTTAGTTTTACTTACTAACATTAACACAAATAAATAAAAATGAATGATACATTAGCGAAAACTGTTATTTTTGTAGAAGTATACTTTCATTATATTATTCATTATGTACACATTATCAATCGTATGCAAGATTTTAATCTACCAACCATCTACAATACATACAACAGTCTAGTATTATAGTTTTTTTTATCTTCTCAGTTTACTTTATCACTTAACAGTCTTACTGGACCAGTTATAAGACCAGTTGTCATTCATTGTGTGTTGTATAATTAACATTCTTTCTCTCTCTCTCTCTCTCTCTCTCTCTCTCTCTCTCTCTCTCTCTCTCTCTCTCTCTCTCTTACTCTTAACCTGCCTTGTTCCGTAATATTCTGTACATCTTGACAAAGGCAGACGTTCTGTCTGCAGAAATATATTCGTTACAATATTTCCATACGTTGCAGAATTTATTAATGTTATATTATTTTAAATGTCACATCCAATGTACAACCCTTCCCTTCTCAATTGATTTATATATGCATATGACAATATTATTACACGTTGAAATAATATTTTAAAATATAAATAAACTTAATAACGTACATAGATTTAAAAATAAGTTATTTTGAAACAAATCATAAAGATCATTTCGTGATATTTTCACAGATGTCTTAAATGTTCATATGTTTCAATTCTATGCATATGTTGTATTTCATGGAACCTAATTCTTTCACAGAGATTGCATAAATTTACTATACTTACCCCCCTGACAATGTTATTTCAATATTTCATTATATTAAATAGAACATAGAAAAAAACTAAATCAATTTTTATTATTGGTCAAATGAAAATGGGTCCTTCAATTTTACAATATATATTCTTATAATTCTCCATCATTCCAAGTCAATTCCATCGTGACTGCAAAATTTCCTTGTCGCCACAATTTTACAGATGTATTGGGCACAGAACAACAATCTGCTGCTCTTCTTTCTTCTTCAGTTTTGCATCTGTGGTTGGTACAAGGAAATACCAATCTCCAGGCATCGCCTGTTCTGCGAGGATTGTTTTCTCAATCCATTTGCTTTAGTGTAGCATAAAATAGCTCAGTTAAAAAAATTAGTCTCATATTAAGTCGTAATAGTGAAATCTACTATACGGATTTATATGAATATTTATTAAAAGAAATCTGAAGTTAACAGTAATTTTAGTATACACATGACACTTATTATTCAGAACAATTGTAATTGAACAATAACTTGTATTTCATGATAAAACTGAATATTTTTTACTTATTATTTTACTTCATTGCCATTGTTGTTTATGCTAATATACTCCCACGTATTATATATCAAATAGGATTGTTATTATGTTATTATTTACATTTTAATTTCTCTATGTAGATTTTTGTGTAGAAGTATATTTATAAATGTTTATAACGAATTGATTTACGTTTATAGTGAATTGATTTACGTTTATAGTGAATTGATTTACGTTTATAGTGAATTTGTAAACCTTTACAATATATTTATGATTATCATATTTTGTCCTATTGATGAGAAGTAGTTTGTGTCTGTTTTAAAATAGAGTAAATGCATACAAATTTTTTAGAAAATAAGACATTTCAGTAAGCATACGTTTATATTGATTATTTTTTTGAATTAGTATGTGTCTGCAAGTAATACTGACAGAAAACATTTACGATGTATTAATAGCTAACACCTGTAATACTACAAAATCAATAATAAGCTTTACATATTGTTCTACATATTTCTCTAATTGTTCAGTTACATGGTAAAAAATTATAAATGGCTAATTTATTTAATGTTAAAATTTACTAATTATTGTTTCCTCAAAATATAGCCTATACCGTATTCCTTTTTTAGGTATTATTATTATTATTATTATTTATTATACTTATATTTTATATTTTTATTTATTAAAGAAATATATTATATGGTACAAGTAAAGTCGTATAATTCTGTGAAATCAAATAAATATATTTTTTTCAAAATTCTGCTAACTCAATTATTTTAAAATATTTATAGAGTAAAATTCGATTGCAGTATTTTCCACAAATATATAAAGTATTTTGTTATTTTCCTATCAATATCAAAATTAGTTTCAACATTTTATAAAAAATTATATTAAAACATATTAATAGTGTATTAATTGTGAGAATTATTATAATTAAAAACAACTACATTTAGCTATAAACGGGCTATTATATTTTTGTTAATGTGTATCGACTGTATTCTACTAATCGGATCAAATAGGTAGATATACTAAATATATCAATTATAACACGTATTTATGAACTTAATTAAAAATACTATAAACTATATTTTATTCAAAACAGTGTTTTTCTTCATGATTTACAGAACTTCACTATGAAAAACAATTCTATTACACCGATTTTGCTCGATTAAAATTTAACTGAGTTAAGTAATTTAGTTTAATATGAATATGTAAGTCAAACACATGTTTAATATTGTAATACATTTATATTTGTAAAGTATAATATTTATATACATAACAAAAATTTATTTATTGTAATATGTGACTTATATTATTATATTAATATTACACCTGGCCAACATATGTTTACATAAATGTTATTTTCAAATTAATTATGTCAGTAATTTCGTCTTAATATTAAATTGATTTTGTTGCGGAATGCGCGAACCATACAAAAATTCAGGCAAAACATATCAAAAGAGATATTTTACCAAATATAACAATAATAAAACAATAAGTTGTTTATCACAGGTTGACGACATCAATAAATCATATTTTATTTGAAATGTAAATAAATATTTAAATGTATGGATTAGAGAAGTTATAATATATATATTGAATCTTTGAAGACATATTTAGCTAAATGCTCATTTATATAATTTTGATGAAAATAAGTCAGTATTATGATTATATCCAACTATTTATAATATAATTATCAAGTAATTCTACAACTAACATGCATCGCATAGATACAATAAGCTCAAAAGCGCTCTAGTATTTAAATACATTATACATGTACATATACTATAATATAAGTTTCATATACTAAAATATTAAACGGAATGGCATATATATAGTATAATATACCGGCGGCAACACATGACAAATTACGACTCGGGTCTTTTGACCTTGATCGACGAAGACCAGCTTTTCATCACACCAACAAAATGACTCTGGTTTCTGTTGACTCGGTCTTTCAACCATGGTCGATATTTTAAAACCCAACCTTCGAGCACGTTCTATCACACAGCTGATAATGTTTCTTATTAACACAGTACCATCAAAAATCCGATATATATTTTCTACTGATTTATATGTATACTACTGAATAAGTAGTAAATTAAACAAGCTTTTAAACAATCCTACGAACACATTATTTGAAATAAACTAAAATTTAGTATAAAAATGAAAATTTTAAAACCTTCGATATTTTTTATATAATTATTTTGTCAATTACAAAAATTCGGAATTATGCTTCATTTATGCCAAATGTCATTCTAGGATTCCTCTCACACTCCCCTTAAACAAATCCGTGTATTTAGTTTCCTTTTATACAAAAATCTTTATAATTTCATAATAAATGACAATAATTAATTTTACTCTTCAATATCATCATGTGAAACAAATTTCAAATTAAAAATGAAACCACAAATGTCAATTGTTCAACAAGTTTATGTTAAAATCCAAATCATTTAAATTACACTAACAAGAGGTCATAAATAAGAACACATTAAATAAAGTAAATTATTTAATGTTAAATGAAAAGAGTTGACTAAAATACGAAGGTTGAATTAATAAAGGTTATAACGGAAATGATCGTCGAGTCTGGACTTGAACCAAATTATCAAGTAACCAGAACTGGTAAAATCCGTTAATTTTATGGTGATGAATTAATACATTAACAATGAGACAATTGTATATCTAAATTGTTCTGACTTCAACCGTTAATATTCAAATCTAGTTTACATCTTGATAATAATGACAGTCTTTGATACCGACTAGATGCATTTGTTAGGGACACTAAATAATATATCGGCGTATAAAAAGCGTGTGGAGAGCAGGACTTGTCATAATATAACTGACATTTCTTATCAATTCTCCGAAATGTATTATTTTGTTAATAATATGAATATCTTCAATATATTTAATATAATAATAATACATATTTCGTCTATAATTGCCGATTAAACATTTTACAAATTGTTTGATTGATATTGGTTTTTGATTCGACAATCTAGACTGAATATTGGTAATACTTTTTAATAGTACATTTTGAAACAAAGTAAATTAATAATGATAAATTATTAGATTTAAATTTGAAAATTGTATTTGTATCGACATATTTGTCTAAACATTAAAGTTTGCATGTTTATATATTTTCATAATTATTAAACAATATTACGATTCTCTATTATAACTAAAATATAACTAAATTAAAAATAAAACTAATTTAAATAAAAATTGTATAAAAAAGAATACAATACATATTTAAATATTTCAAGTGAATGATTTTTTAATAACTTTTTTTAATTAAAGAAAATGATTTAGTCTATGATACGTATGTTTGTATTATCGCCTCTATGTGGAAACCTTCTCTAATTCAATTGACAACACATTATATCAATATCAAATGAGAAGAATCAGTATCATTTTGAAAGCTACGTCACACGTTTTTGTGTCCTAAACTAAAATCAACATTCCATTAAATATGTTTTAATTAGATACTTGTTTGACAATGTAATAACGTGTTTAAAAGAGTATAATTTACATGCATTGCTCAAACAATGGGACATTTTATCTTAAACATTTGAAATATTCACTATTGTTTATATCTACGTCTAAATATTTCAGAATGACCAAAGAATTCAAAATAGTTGTTGCTAACTTTGATGAAACATGTGACATTGAACCAACCGTCACTTTGCTCAGAAAAATTGAGCAGTTACAGGATTGTGTACAATTCCAGATTGATGAGTATCCTAACATTGCATTGAGAGAGAAACAATCAAAAGCTGAAGAACTGCGACAAGTAGGAGCTGTGGGACTGGCTGTGTTTGTTGTGAGCGCCAATGAACCCAGGATCAACATAAACGAAGAAAAAGCTCAAATTGGTTATTATGTTTTTTATAAAGCTCTTCAGGACATTTCAGGTGAGAGTGTTATACACATCAAGTTATTCAGAACAATATTTATAATGTATAATAAGATTACTTTCGTCCAATTGAATAAATAATAAATGTAAAAATAAATAAATGTATCACAAGATATACGTATACATGTATGTTTCATTTATCATAAGGCTATTTGTGAAAGGTTTAACTAATTATTCATTTCCAGTTCTAACTGAGTATCTCTTTAAACTCATCACTCTAAGCTCAAATTAATTACACAATAATCCTTTCTATCTCTACATTTCCTGGTATCATTATTTTACTTCAATATCTTTCGTCAACCATATTTTTTGAAAAATATTAATCTCTAGAATTTAAAACATCTTTAAAACAATATTTACTGCCTAAATTGTCAAAAAATATGTGTTTTTCGACAAATTTGTTGGAGGACAGAACCCTTTGGTTATCGCTTCTTGGTAGAACCTTTATCAAATAAAATTAGTATTGGTTTATTGTTCTATGGTATACTTTCTCATGACACAAAAATCATAATAACAAAAATGTAATTGTTAATTGTTGATCATAGCCAGGCATTATTTAAACTTATGCTTAGAACAAGTTAACAAAAAATATAAACATATACTAACACATATTTTTATAATTAATAATTAAATTAAAATGTATTATACTTTATTTTTAGGTAATAATGTGTTAATTGTAATTGGAAAAGACGACAATTACACTAAAGATGATAATCAGCATGTGTCTCGCTATATTCAAAGAAAAATAAGGGGACAATTTTCTGAAACGTATATATTTGGTGATGATGGCCTCATTGTTTCTTGGAACACTTGTCCAGAAGATGTTCATTACAAACCAGTTGCCAGCTTTATTTATCAACGACTATATATGACCAGTGAACAACGTGACAATGCAATTAGGAAGTTATTTGGACATAAATGTATGTTGAATAAAGTGTTCATTTTGAATAAATTACATTTGTAAATAATTTAGTTTATGTTTTAACGATTGCATATAATGTTGTCAAATTCTTTTAATGATTTATTGAGTTGAAAATAGCAAAGCTTATGATTATTACTGTTTCGTTGTATAACTAAATAATATATTTTAAATAACAATAAACAAATATGACACTTTAATAATTAATAATTATATATATACAAAAGTTTACGTGAAGACAGGTTTGTATTTTTTAATATGGTGTGTCTGAGCGGAGAAGTTCTGAAATGTAGATCGACGTGACTTCATCAGGAAGGTAAATATTTTCGTGAGAAGAAGCCCCCTGATTGGATTGCTGTGGACATGAATGGGTGACTTTCCATCAATACGACGTTTTTAAATGCTCAAACTTAATATACCAATACTTTTGGGACAGGTCCAAGCATCCTTAGTATAACTATTAGTAACAATGCATATTTTAAAAACAATTTATCGAAACCTTTTAAAATCACATTACTAAAATAATCTGTCTCGTATGATGATTCTAAACCTAACAACATTTAATATTTTTTTAAATCGGCCGTAGTACAGTTTTCTAGAAACCCGTAGTCAAATAAATTGTACGCTATCAGAAATGTATATATTGCAAAAGTAAAATAGCTTTGTATGGCAAATAACATTACATGCATATGTGGAATACATACAACAATGTAAACATATCCGAAGAAACCGTCTTATTCTTAATATATTCGTATTATTTAGCATAAATAGTGTTGATTGGAGTCTCGGAATACTTCGACCATGTATTTGGCTATCATTGTGATCAGTTTCAAAAGCATTTTAAAACCATACAAACACGCAGACACTGACTAATATATAGTTGATATATGATCATGTACATTATAACTAGGATTTTATATGGGAAAGGAAAATTGAAAAAATGCTGATCTGTAGAATGCTTTTTTCTAAAAACAAATATATTCGACTTTTTAAAGCCTGAGATGCTGCATGTTTTTAGGTCATGTTAGAACAAAATTAAGTAGATTTGTTTCGTAGAATGATCACGCTTCATCGTGCTGAACATTACAAAGTTTTTCTCATAGTTGTAAGAACATTG
>JAUZND010080268.1:0-16128 GCA_034780555.1 Coelogynopora nodosa | reverse complement strand
AAGGGAAGTCTTCTTCCAAAAATTTATGTAAAAATATATTTATTTTACAGCAGCTTGTGCTTTTTCTTCTATTTTTATTTTAAGTGATTTTAAATCCTAATGAAAAATCTGGAAGCCTAGTAGGGGACTGGTGTAGGTTAGGAGGCAAAGCCCCTGAAAAATTGTTTTTTCATTAAAATTTAGGCAAATACTTTTAAAACGAAGCTTCAAATAATGAATATGAAAATACTGTATGATGATATGGTGTAAAACAATTGAGCTGAAAAATTAAAAATTTGAAATTTAAAGGTATTCTAGATGTCTCCAAATAAATGAGTGAATAGAATGTGCCCACAAATGAAATGAGTGAGCTAAAAATTGATTTTAGCTACAATCATATGATGAATCTATAGATGATATAAAAAACATAATAGGTAAGTATATAAATAGGCCCTGATGCAAGTGGTAAAAAGTATAAAAAGGGTGGTCTTAAAATTAGTGTGGTATTTTGAAAATCTTGAGACCCAACAAAATGTCTGTAAAAAGCCACATTTCTGGCTAAAGCTAGAAAATAAACCTGCCTATAATATATTATACAGAGCTGTTTACCCTGGGAAGTTGAAATGAAGAATCCAAAAACAAAATGTTTTGAACAGTTTGTATATCGAGGTATATATATGCATTACATATAACACATATATATTTGAATGAGGATATGAAAATAATATAATTGATGATAGCAGTTTTATTGACTACAATAATATATTAAATGATAATTAGATAATTTCAAAAATTATATGACTCCAATATGGAATAATAGAATTTGTGTGTTAAATGCTGAAGAATTCTGCAAAATGCAGAATAGTAAACAGCTCTTATTATAGATAATTTATATAACATAAATAATGTAAACATACATAAATTCAAATAACATTTAAATTTTTAGGGGGTACACAGCACTATATTTAATAAACTTTCCTTCCTTATTAAAATATATAAAAATATTAGAGAAATTATAAAAGATTATATACTTTATTCATTGATATTGAGTATTTAAGTTTGAAGGAAAGTTAGAATATTCAAGGTAGATAAAAATAGATATGGTAATATTTGTACTAAATGACCTACATATATATCTTGTATTAGTACCTCCTTTAATCATTGACAGAAATTATTTTAATTATTTATTTTCAATAAAAATGGTTAAATAAACATTAAAAAGTAGGTTACAATTGAATAACTAAATAATTTTTTTGAGACTACAAATATATATATTTATTAAAATAAATATTTTATTTAGTATTTATTATCATTATAAATATATATTTTCAAGGGATGAGCTTTCAATATGGATAAATATAGGGTGATTTCAGGAGATAAGTTGCAACATTATTTGTTGAGTGTCTCAGCAAATGTATATTTATGTTTTTAATATATTTCATATTATGATTATGTAATAATAATTTCAATAATGTTTAAAACAATTATTTATTTCTATAGAACAATTTATTAAATCATATTTGCTACTTTGACCCATAAATATAAAATAAAGAAATTAAAGAAAGTGCTTTTAAATTAATTATTTGTTATATTATAAAAAAATATTTTTATAAATAAATAATATATTAATAATAATCCACTAATATTAAAAAAACAAATACTACTAATATTAATAAAACAAATATTACTAATGTTATTATTTTAAATCTTGTTTACTACATATTAATATAAAATATCGTTTTTAAAATAAACATTTATTATATTTATAGTGACTTCTTTTTAACTGTGTATTTAATCATTTTAATAAAAAAAATTGTCCAAATAGTAATCAATTTAAATGAAATACATCAAAAATTTTATGTATTGAACTTTTCTGCGAAATGTGAAGATGCCAGATTTTTCTCACCAACTACAAGGCCCACAAACACAAGTCTTATACACTAAATGAAAGGTCTATAAAGGTCAATAAGCTATACTCGTGAACACATTTTAATTGGTATATGACTTGTGCTTGTAGGCCTTGTAGTTGCTGAGAAAATCCTGGCATCTTAATAATTTACTATATAGCCTAGGAAAAATATATTGATTTGGCTAAAACTTTTGATTGGATTGATATTTTAAAAATCAATTAGATGCAATAAGCTATACTTGCAAATACTTTTCATTTGATATATGACTTGTGTTTGTAGGCTTAGTAATCATTGAGAAAAATCTGGCAGAAATGTTTAATACATAAAATTTTAATATAATTGTAATTATTATTTAATTAGATTTTATTTTATATATTATAAATTATATTATCATCAAAATATATATAAATAATCAGTAAAATAAAAAAATTATTATTAAAAATATTTCCCTTATCATGGTGCCCAAACTTTTCAGCTAATATTTTAAAGAATTTATATCAAATTTTACTGACCAAAAAATGTATGAAATGACTAAGATAACAACTTTTTAATAGAAAATTATCACTAATTAATTTACTCCAATATTATAAATAGATTCAAAGATAGGTAGAAAGGTATAAAATGACAAATACATTTATTAAAGTTTTTGTAAATGGAATTATGGAACATAAAATATATGTAGTGGTGTCTATGGTGTTTATCATGTCAAAACAAATATAGCAACAAAGATAAGTGTATGTAGAGTATATACCTACACAGTTATAAATACATGCTAATGGGTGCTTTTACCCTGAATTTTCCACAGAAATAAATATTTTTACTGACTTTTTTTAATTTTCAAAACCAAAATAAATTTACTACTTTCACATGAAATTACTGACTTTTACTGACATTTCAAGACCAAAATAATTTTAATGACTTTTACTGACTGCTGATTTTTACTGACTATATTAATATTATATTAACAGGTAAACTACAGATGAGGGTCCAAAGTGCTGCAACAATTGTTTAGTCAATTTTTCTTTCCCTTTTTTATTATAAATATCAGTTGTTAAACATGTTTTTTTATAATATGTAGTGATCACACTGTCACTGATAACTCATTTCTTTTGTTTCAACTTTGCTTTTGGCTTTCTAATTCTGGACTGGAGTCTATATGCCATGGCATATGGAGTTTGTCATGATAGGAATGTTCATTTTTCCATTAAACCATCCTGACCTGATATTATCATGAAATTTTGTTTCTTATTTGACACTTTCTGGTTCTTCATTTCTATTTGTTTTGTGGTGAGTTTGAGGATTTGAATAGAATGTATCTGCATTGCCATTTACTATTGAAAATGATATAATTAAGATATTGAATGATTAAGGTAGGACATAAATAATATACATAATATATTAGTGCAATTATCACATTCTAAGTTTTAGTTTTATGTATAGTTTATATAAACATGACTTTGCAAATCATTATAGCAGAATGCTTAACATAAGGTTTATTTAAAAAAGTAAAATGTTCAATATTAAAGAGATAATTTGGTATATATACATAAAGATAAACAATAAGGCCTTCTGAAAGTGAAGTGTCTTATATATGCTTGACTGAGCATCTAGACATACAAATGAATCACACTCACATCTTTTCTAAATATTAGTATAAATACAAAATTCTGAATGGTGTAATCCGCTTTATCACATATCCTATTTGCAGGATATATCTATTTTAATATATATATTGCTGTACAATTAATTATTACTAATCTCAAATGACATATAGATATAATAATTGGCTTTCTATAATACGGTAAAATATTACTGTATTCAAATAACAGTTAATCTATTTCGTATCAACATTTTTTTAAAATTTGTAATCCCTTAAAAATGTTTAATGCAGAATTGAATATTTATTCAATGATGGCGCTTCAGGTAATAAACCTAAATTTTATTTAAAATAACAATTAAAATTTGACGTTAAAAATGATATATTATTTATCATTAACCTAACTTGGGAATTTACAGCAGATTTCACAACTGCTTGTGCATATATTTAATAGCAGCTAAACTAAATTCATTTTCAGTTTGATATGTATAACTTTTAACAAATTCATTTTAACACCTAATCTACATTAACTTAAATTTGATATTTCTTAAATTTTTAAATATGTATATTTTCTTCAAAATTTGTTACGCTAAAAGTAATAGATTAGCTCATTTGACGCTTTATAGATAAAATGTGTTCAACATATTAAACATTTAAATATCACGTAAAAATGTGTTATGATGTTTTAACTAAAGAATATGAAAGATTCTAAATAATCCGTTAAAACATAACGTAATGACGATAAATAGAAAAATTTGATAAAATGTGCATTTTGATAGAAATTTTGTTCATTTGAAATTTTACATGTTTGAAATTGTTTGCAAAATTTAGTAAATATTTTCACAAATTTACGATATTATTACATATATTTTGAACTAAATTATAATTCGTAATTTGTAAATTTTAATTTTGATAAATCTTGTTTCAATTATAAATTGCTTATATTCAATTTAAAAAGCTTAAAAATAACAAATACTGTAGAAAAAAGTTTTAATTCCAAATATATATTAGAGAAATTGTAGGTAAAATTATAAACATTACAAAAATGTTGAAACAGTTGTTGCAATACTGTAAAAATATATAGTAAAAATTAATATATTAAAATGGTATAAGCTGCGGAAAATTGCAAAGAATTTTAAATACTTTGAAAATATTGTATAAATTATAGTGATAATGGTACCATTTAAAAAGAATCTAGCATACACTGCGGGACAATTGTATAAGCATAAAAATTGCTGTATAAATTATTGGAAAAATGGAAGAATTTGTAGAAATTGCGCAATACTTCGTGAAATATTCCTGAATAATAATAATAATCCTGAAAAAGAATAATCTATTTAATTGCAATTATTGCAAGATTGTTTGATTTGTTTCGCTATCTTTTTATCACTAAACTAATTATCAACGTATAAGCTTTGTTTAAATCCGTAGGTTGCATTACTTTACTGGCGCATTTTATAGTGGAAGGAGGGCGGCAAGGACTCACTATCCTCAGCCTCTCCTATTATTTACCAGCTGCCCTTTTTACGAAAAGTGTTATTGAATTATGCAAAAACTTTTTAATCCATGGCATACATGAAAAAATTCCGTGTATTAGTTTTAGACTCAGTCTAACACTTAAGTTTTAATACTGAGTCTTGCAGGTGTCAACATGATTTGAAATCCATAAAAACTGAAAACTGTGTGGTTTATATTCGAAACAATGCGTGATTTTTTATTGAATTATTGCAACTAATTTCTACCATATTTTTCAAAAATTGAGTGGAATTTTCATTGAATTTATGTTTTTTAAATCAATACATATAAATTGGCATGCAATTTTTACACAAAATGTATCCTATATGTTATGTATTCTGAATACATATGTATCATGACTTTTGCTGGATAATGCTCTTTATATATTTGTACAAACATATGTGCCTCTTGCAATATACCTTGACTTATTGACGGTATTGAAGGATTCAATGACCACATTAAGTTTGCTTACAATCTGATTATCTATAAAATGCTTTTATTAAAAATATGCACCATATGTGCAAATTATAATCTCTGACCGATTTCTGAGATGTATTTAATATCAATTCAAACAATGGTAACCCAAAAACGTACTTTTCACATACCTTTCACAATAATCCTCAAATGAATTATGGTGTCATCGTAGATGAAAAGTTTTAAAGGTTTAAATTTTTCTATACTATTAAAAGATATACAAGTAAGTGATGCTTTGGACTTATTTAATAACTCGCTGAGTGATTTTGGTAATGATGACTTTGATAAATTATGGGAATGGGAATAGCCAAGTGGTTAAGACGCTGGCTTGCGGATGCCGAGGGTGTTGTCTCGAAACAGATTCAATTGAGCCCGCTCTCGGACTCTCACGTCCCTGGGTAACAGCTGTGTTAATCGAGAGTATGCGACTTTTAAAAGGTTCCTGCTGCATGAAAAATACTCCTGTAATTCAGTTTGCGTGTCACTTAGAAATTAAAGCTTACAAAAAAACTTTCAAAAAACTCACTTAATAATTTTGTTGAACAAATGCTTCCGTAATATTTAACGAAAATTTTGAAGTACATTTTCAAATCAACATGTTATATTTTCTTACTTGTTAGACAATTTCATCTTATTTTTGGTGTTCAAAATGTCCTTTTGTGATACTATTTCGTTATTTAATTTGGTTATTAGGTTATATAAAATGAAATATAGTGAATTGACAAGTTTAGGCAAATTACTGTTTCTATACAAACGTGATCGTGATGATCGAACTGGAATTAACATTAATTCTAGTAGCAACAGTGTCTCTAAGTATGCTAATTATCGCACAATTAACAAGTCTAGATGAGAATGCACAGAGTTATGTTATAATTGTGATAATTATGTTATAATTGTGATAATGATGTTATAATTGGGTAAATATGTTATAATTGTGATAATTATCTTATAATTGTGATAATTATGTTATAATTGTGATAATTATGTTACAATTGTGATAATTATGTTGTAATTGTGATAATTATGTTATAATTGTGATAATGATGTTATAATTTTGATAATTATGTTATAATTGTGATAATTATGTTATAATTGTGATAATTATGTGATGATTGTAATAATTATTTTATAATTTTGATAATTATGTTATAATTTTGATAATTATGTTATAATTTTGATAATTATGTTATCATTTTGATAATTATGTTATCATTTTGATAATTATGTTATAATTTTGATAATTATGTTAAAATCGTGATAATTAAGTGTAATGATTGCGATAATTATATGTGCAATGATTATGATAATTATGTATAATGATTGTGATAATTATAATGTGCAATGATTTTGATAATTATGTTTAATGATTGTGATAATCTGTAGCAAATCCTAGTAAAAATATGTCATGACTAAATAAGTACATTTTAACATTTTATGCGTTATTTTTTATTAAAGTGATAACTTAGTAATTATTTCTAATCATATGAAAAATGACTAAATTTATTTTATGCATTTTAAAAACATATTTAAAAAAAATTAATTTAGCACAGCATTTTGTAAACGCATTGTTGTGATAAATAATGTACTTTTAAGGTAAGGATATACAGGTGTTTCTGTGATTTAGTGCAAAATTAGGTGTATAGTAGTTTTTAATGTTTTAAATATAGTTGTCATTTGAACTTTTTTCTGAATTAAATTATTTAATAAATAACTTTTTGCGATATATAAATTGGGGCTATATTAAACTTATATATGACTTTTTCTTTGTCAAATATATTGTACTGTAAACAGCGGTAACTTTAAAGTAGCTTTCAGTTTTATATTTAGTAAAATTGACAGAATTATTATAAATGTACGGCGGCGGATTTGGTAACAATAAAGGCAATTATGGAGGTAATTAATTACTAAAAATAAATTATACTATTTCAATTGTTACTTATTACTTAGCCCAACATTATAACATGTATAATATACAACATTCGGAAACCTTAAATGTTTAAAAGGTAAAGGTTCCAAGGGGAAGTTTGACAAGAGATCCCCATGGCCATGTAACCAAGCAATTCTATAAATTTTAGCCTGACATAAAATTTTTATGTCAAACTATTTCACTGGGTTATCATGATACAACATCAATTGTAACAATAAGTTTGCAATAAATCTGTTGTTTGAATATTATTTTTCAGTATATGTTAATATAAACATTCAATAAATGAAAAAGCCATTTCTGAGGTAACATTTTACTATGGCAACATGTTTCAAACATTACATTAAATTTTTTAAGGCAAACATTTTATTAACACAATATGTCATGTGTCAAACAATAAATTTTTAAGGCAAAAGTGAATAGAGACAAGAAACAAAATATTACATAGACATAGTAAGAATATTCCAGATTAAAACAAAACAAAAAGAAGCTTTAAAATAATTTGTGCATTCAAAGTGTGTGTTTGTGTTGCTCCTTAAATGGATTAGGGATTACATAAATTACATAATCACAGAAAAAGATTGACTTATTTGCTTTTTGATAGAAAAATAAAATTCTCATTATCCTATTTTATTATAATTTTAATTATATAGGAAAAAGTTACCCTATCAGCAACTATAAAACTGAAATATCACTAATTTGACTGTTTTACACCTTATTTGACACAAAAACTTGTGATCAGATACAAAAAAAGTTACCCGATTAAGGCTTCTAATATTGAAATACCCATACTTTGTTTATTATAAAAACTTATGATTAGGTATGAAAATGTTACCTGATCAGGGCTATCAATATTTTGTATTCCACTATTTAGTAAAATTAATTTATAATAGGGTTACCTATTCATTGAATTTTAGTTCTTAAATTCAATGAGAATTTTCAGTTATGTCTTTTTCAATAATACAGTGGTTATTATATGTTATCTCATCTCTTTAAAATGTTTTTTAATTAATTTGATTATAGATTACAATTCTTTTAAAAAGAATCCTATTTTTTGCAGTTTTGATCAGAAAATTCAGAATCTGTAAATGTATGGACCATTTGTGTATATATGTAAAATAATAAAGTAAATTCTTGTTTGAAACATATCACCATAATAAAATATTATCTGAAAAAGGAATTTTTTAAAATTTACTTCTGGTAAATTTGTAACCTATTGAAAATATTTATTAATATTGAAGACATTCATTATTTTCAAAATATTATTGGTATATCCATGAAATTAAAAGGGGCAGGTTCCAATTAAACAACATTGGCAAAATGACATAAAAAGAAAGGAAGAAAAATATTTCAAATTGTACTAGTAGCCTACTATTAATTTAATTAAAAATAAATAGGGTCAAGATTTATCTATTCCTATGCCTATAACTAACCAATTAATATATACTTTTTGATAATAGTGCTATTATAGTTTAATATAAAATATATGTCATACTTTTAGGTTTATATCATTAACTGCAAACTCTACATAACATATAAACCAAAACTAATAAAAATACTGACTTTTAAAATATGTTTAATATTTTATTTTTGAAAACTTTATTATCTTGATTAATTTGCAGATATATAACAATTATCATGAAAATAATCTATAAAAGCTATTAAATATAATTATACACTACATTGCAAATTATTACTATAAAATAAAGATAATAATACAATATAACTATACTAAAATCAATGCTTATAAAATATTATAATAATGCAAAACTTAAAACTATAAAATTAACACAAAATAAATGACTATAAAACATTAAAAAATAGTTTTCAATTTATCATATAATCTGGTCTTATCTTGAACATGTAGTAATGTATATTATTGAGATCATGTACTTCTGAATAATTTATTCTGAAATTTTTATTAAAAGTTTTAAATTTATTATTTTATAATAACAAACAATATTTGACATGATTGTAATTTAACATTTTTATATCTGGTTTTTACTTGTCTAGACTGCATATACTATTATAATTAATTTCATTTATCTTTCTTAATATCCAATTCTAGTATATCAATTAGTTACATAGCAGTACATATTTTACCTAAATAATAATGTATTCTTACTGAAAGCAGTCCAGACCATGCCTAATCAATAATTTAAATAATTTCTTATACAATTTATGAAAAATATGTTTTAAATTGTTAAACCAAAAATATGATTTGGAAACTCTGTAAGAAAATTTTATTTGTATGATTTAAATTTCTTCTTGATTTATTGAGTTGTCTTTGAAACAGTTATGAAATGCCCTCCTTACAAAGTTCATGAAGGGTTTAGTGATATAAATTGATGCTTATGTCTTTTTGATGAGAACATTCTACTATATATTTGATAATTTCTATTATCTAATCTGCCAACAAAAAGCAAAAGTACATATTTATAAATGTTAACGTTTTGACAAATGGTGAAATAATTAAATATATTAAGTATGAGTTTACCTAGTTTGCTAAAAGCTTAAATTACAACATTTTGTGAATATACATCTAGACAAACTTATCTTTAAATTATATTACAGTAAAAACATTATATTTATATGTAATGTTGCGTTTTGTTGGAAGTATTCAGCAGAGTTTACTTTTAATATAGAGCTTTATAATAACATTATCATATGAAATATATATTTTAAAACATAATACAAGGTGGTTCGCATTGATTCATTCATTCAGAAAATGAGACCAATATGTCATTACAAAAATCAGCATCAAAATATTGAAAAGCTTCAGTGGTACATTGTGTTAATTCATCATAAATAAAATATTTATGTTTAAAAACTATTTATTTGATGATGCAGAGACCATTCTACCTATACTATTTATCTATCCATCTTTCTGGAAACTCTTAGTTTAATTTATTGCAAACACAAGGCAATCACGTGTTGATGCCACCAATTAATTTTGTACTACATATTATGCCAACCCGAAACATTACCTATTTTATCAAATTATCAAAAAACAAGATACGGATATTCAACACAGTAATAAATGCAGTTATGTTCATCAGTTTGACGATTTAGGTGGAATATTGCATCACCAGTTAATATAACATCATTATAATCAATAGTGACGTTCAGATTTTCACATAATTCCAATTATCTATTTGTTATCTTATCATCTTTGTTATGCTTCTGAATAAGTTTTGTAAGTCAAATTGTTAATCCAAGTTTCCAATTATTTATGTTTTTAATTTATTATAATTTTAAAAGGTAACAATAGGACACCCTGTATATCGCTTTTGTAAAATGAAATGGTTGCATAGTAAATAGCTAGATATATATGGATGATTAACACCAATCATTTTAATTTTGATTCCTTCTTAACATGATGTGAGCTTTATCATGTTGTTTATGTTTTTCTTGTATTTTTTGTTTAATTAATCCTGTCTTGTGTTAATCATTTGCTGGCTTACTGTTACAATTTGGATTGTTGACTGTTGACTCTTTGGTTTAGATGGTCTCGTATGTCTCATTTTCCTTCTAGGTTTTACATCCTTATTTAGTCCCAACTTAATATCAATATTAAAAGTATTTATAAATTCTAATGTAAAGTGTCATTTTTTATTCAAATTTATATAAATGTTTAATTTTTCGATTCAATCAAAATATATTACTTTATCAAATATATCCCTCTTTAATCACTTTCTCTTATTGTGTAGTTTTCTTTAAGTAGCCTACACAGTACAGATTCATAAAAAAATTAAATATCATATGGTTTTCATATTACTATATTTTGTATTAAAATGATAGTATATAATTTATTATTATATATACTGTAAATGTTTTTTTGCATGAAAATGTAATGGTATGGGAGTTACACTATTAAATTTAAAATGAATAAATGAAAATAAAAATGATGCACAGAACAAATAAATATGTTGAAAATATATTATGTAACACATTTTATATCATGTAGTAAAATAGCAATAATTACATGATGTATAAATGATATATTGGACAGAAAATATTTCAATATGGTAAATATATATATATAACAATTTCTAACATGAATTTTTCAAATAAAAAATCACTTATCTAAACAGATACCTAAAGCTTGATTTAATTTATATCTCTTGCAAAGTGTTGTTACTCATATAGTATTTTTGTATGAGATGAACATAGAAATTGTTGATGTTCAAAAAAATTATACTTGATTTTATAAAGCTCAAAATATTATATATATCTATATTTCTATTGATATTGTATATAATGAAATCCTAAATAAACGATATTGTTTAAAAAATACAATAATAAGCAATCAGTTAATAATTGAGAAAAAAAAAGTATTTCATACCATTTTCATTAATAACTTTTTTTGATTAATACAAAAATATAAACAATATATAACATATTAATAATTATTATTTTACATTTTATACAAAAGTTCATATATTATATTGTTTAAATAGTATTTGAATCAGAGAATTTTTAATATATTTTTTTAAAAACATTTGTAAACATATTTTATAACATCCCTATGGCGTTTGTTGATGCCAGTTGGATTTAATGTTTTTAACTTTGATATAAAATGATGTTTTATTAATTCCCTGTTTTCTTTTTTCCATGAGCTGTTGTTATCTAATATAGTTATGTAATTTGATAGAATTAAAATGTTCTGCGGTTTCTATTTTTTTCAAAACGTTGTTGTTGTTTTTATCACACATGTCATTTGCTATATGCTCTGATCATGTTCTTCCTCTTTGAGCACATACATTGACTAACAAATGTTACATACAATATTATATATTCCGTTTTTGTTATAAAAATACTGCCATTTTCAATATCTATTTACGTCCACTTAGAGTTAGTTTGTTATGGTGTGTTTCCAGAAAATGTTGACATGTTTTACATCAATATATTTTACATTTATTATTTAAAGTTTGCTACATATTGTTACTCATATTTTGATATTTTAGATCAGTTTTAATTCAGCCATTATGCAAACTAGGTCATTTGCGATATTTCACAAGGGAGGTTTCAGAAAAACATTTAATGAAATCATTATTTTTATTGTTGCACTTCCTGATTGTTAATATAACGGAAAGTAGTTAATATAGTAATTAACAACAGTAATGCAAATTATGACTTCATTACATGTTTCTCTGAACCACCCTTTGGCACAGATATTTTTTAGAATATAGATGACAATTTTATTAGAACCGAAAGCAACAGATTAATTAATCTGCAATCTCCTTGTGTAGTAATGTCTCTTATACATGCAAAGCTATCGAAGTTGGAATATGGTTAGCAAACCACTCCTGCAGCGTTGTCTATCAATTAACGCGAATTTCTAATCAATTTAAAGTCTATATTATGATGGGTAAAATATATAATTATCCGTTTTTTATATAAATAATATATATTATATAATATACAACATGTAACGAACACATGGTGCAGTTCATAATACACTTATTTGCATCATGTAGGTGGGCCACCACCTCCACCTGGAAGTCAGTATCCAATGGACCCTCCACCTGCCTACGATTCCGCCTATCAACCCAGTGCACCATCCTACCAACCCGGAGTCCCAGGTTACCAGCCGGGTGCCCCTGGCAACCAACTAGGAGGGGGCCCTGGATACCAACCCGGCGGCCCTGGTTACCCGCCAGGAGGCCCTAGCAACCAACCCGGCGGCCCTGGTTACCCGATGGGTGGCCCTGGCAACCAACCCGGCGGCCCTGGTTACCCGACAGCAGGCCCTGGATACCAGCCTGGGGCACCGCCTGGCAACCTAGGAATGCCACAGGATGGAAAATTTGGTCCACCAATGGGTGGCGGTGGTCCATGTGGAGCCGCCTATCCCCCCTCGTCACAGGCGGCGGGTGGGTATCCAACCAACCCGCAAGGAATGGGCTATCCCCCAAGTTCCCAGGGGATGGGCTATCCGGGCCAAGCCGGGGCCTACTATCCAGGTCCACAGCAGGGAATGGCTGGCTATCCACGGGCACCGGCACCCTACGGGAACCAACAGTACCCGGGATCTCTACCCATGGGTGGCGGCGGGTATCCCTCGGCGTACGGCGGTCTCAATGTCACGGTGGTGGCGAAGGGGGCTTTCGACAGCGGGGCCCGATTTGATGGAATGAATCCGCCGAATATTCCAGTAAGATCGAGTGACAGTTTGTTTTCTAAAAGTTCACTGAGTTTTCGAGTTATGTTGGAAACGATTCTGCCGCGCTAAGTTGAAACGTCGTATCAGCATTTTTGTCCACAGTTAGATTTGTATACCGATAGATCTTTATAACTGTGTAATATAACTTTTAACAAATGTATAAAATAAATACCAGCATTTTTATCTTGCCGTATAATATGTCCCTATGATTAATAGAAAGCAGAACACAAAAACCACTTTTCTAGTGTCTTTATTGATTGAATAGAATATAAAGTTGATTGCGTTATTTTGTTTATCAAATTTTAAATGTTACGATATTTTTTTTTGTTGTACACAATTAGACTGTAAAATGTGTCCCTTCTAAACGACTTGTACAGACAGTACACTTTTCTGTACAATATTTGATTGTACATGATTTGACAGAATATAACTTTAATGTACAATACTTAAATTATATAAATATAATACAATATGTTATTATCGAATTATTTAATTGTGCACAACTTTTTATCTACATTTGTTTCAGCGTTCAATTTCAACCTATTCATTTATAGTAAAACTTTTAAAATATTGTAAATCACTTTTACTCAGAGATATACTCAGATGTGTTTATACCACACTAAACGCTGGTACCGTTCACTATCCTCCATAACGATCTCACTACCTTTCGTTCAAGCCCCCAACTCCAGGCTGTATGCCCAATCACGCCCAAATGGCCGCCTCTCAAGGTCACACCGTTGTGGCGACACAGAAGAAGCGCAACATGTGGTTCGGGGACGACGGGGCCGGCTACACGTGGTAACCTTGGCAACTAATGCTTCACATTCCCTTCTCACCCCCCTCCTACCTGCATACACCCTCGACCAGGTGTATTTAGCTCATGAAAGTAAACAACATCTAAATAGTTCAAAGCTTACTCTTATAATATAATATAGCAACCGCTATTTTGAATGTAAGATAATAATTATGATACGAATTGAGACTTTCTTTTGTTATGTTTTTGCCTATTTGTTTGTTTTCACTACTGCCAACTATTTTTGTTGAAGTATACAAAGCCATGTTACCTACCTACTGTTACTGTATAACACACGAGCTATATCTTCTAATGTCATGATCTGTTCATGGGAGATCTTCAAATATACTTACACACAACATTCATACTCTCTGCCAGGCCAATTCATCCTTATCCCACTCTGAGTTTACACGTTCAGATTGTTATATAGTGTCTAGTATATATATATATATAGTATATATTTGTGTACGTACGCTTTTTACCCAATGTTATGTTACTGTACATTTGTTGACTCACTGTTCCATATTTTTGTTTTTTAAGGTTTTACTATGTTCACTTAGTTAAACCGTTTTTGCCCCTAATTCTCCTCTGGACATTCTCTATAGCCTATCTCTATCCCTTTTGGTGGCATTCTTCGTTTTTCACATATTATTTCCTTTACGCATCTCAGATTGGAATATATTAAATATATTTTATATGAATTTTATTGTGTTTTAAATTTTTGATTTAAATTACTAATAGTTTTTTCAAAATAATGCTTACTCGTCATTTCCTAATTTAACAAGTTTGCATATATATATTATAATATAAACGTGACATTCTCATCACGATCAATTAATCAGCCTTATGTAAGGTGAAGAACTAGGTAATACTGTCATCGACAACTTGTACATCGCGCAATACGTACGGAGGTGAGGGTGGGGGGATGACGACGCCAGTTTTAGATTTAGAGAACTAAATTAACAAATCTTACGGCAACAGCCTACTCTCATAGTTGGCAGGTTTTCGATGAGATACGTATCTGATACACTAACATATTATTGCCAGAAATCAATAGACTCACTCATCGACGCTAGGGTTACGTCCAGTGCTAAATAAAGGAGTATTAATAGATGAATCGTCGCAAGCTTGGAGAGTGTTATGATTTGGTTTGGCTGTCGTTTTGTTCAGTTGGAATGAGAATGCATTACTCTTGTCTTGTGACAGTGCATTGAAAGCGTATAACTATATTAATTATTGGAATGTGCCTTCATTTTATTAGACTAATATCCGTGATATTGATTTTAGTTTTAATAAAGTCACACAAGTGAGGTATCGTAATATATTATTTACAATGTCATGTCTCAGCAGAACTCAGTCAGTATGCAATATAAGTACCCATTATATGCTTTATTTTCTCATAGCGGATTTATTATAAGTCAATTGGATTCACATTATATATAAAGTATCAAACTTTTTTTGAAAATTTTCATAAAGTTAGCTGAACAAGTTTTTTGCTAGTGGGAATTATGGGCCGATTAATAGATCAATAGATAGTAAAACCAGAAAAAGTGGGTTGTCCAACTGTAATTAAATAAAATTCCACTGACGCACAAGCCAAATAAAATAAAATTGTGCAATTAAATAATATATTTGGAAAAAATCTGGAGCGCTTTCGCCTATAATTAAGCTTTATCAACAGAAAATAATATAATAATAGTATATTATGCCACGAGAATTGACTAGTTTTTGCTCACGCGGCCGAAGGCCAAGTGAGCATATAAATTTAAG
>JAUZND010080257.1:0-16128 GCA_034780555.1 Coelogynopora nodosa | reverse complement strand
TATTTTAGCCACTGAGTAAAAAAATCAGGGTCATACGTTTTATAGTTCAATCAAAAACTTAATTTATTTGAAAAAAAATTGGCATACCCCCCCTCCACACACGAAGGGTTAAGTAAAACAAACAATTTATCCCAAATCCAGGACAAGAAAAGTTAAAAGGCATCTATCTTTGCTTGGCAACAAATTATGCAACCATGAACATCCGGTACCACGTTGTTTGAGAAAATCCTCCGATACTCTGTTTCATATATTTGTTATTATTTTTTAAGCCAAGTCAAGAGAGTAGGAAAGTCTTTATTTTTATAATTAGAAAAGTTTAATAACCTTTAAAAAATGTTGCAACCCAACCTTGCTGGAATTGAAACATGTATATAAAAGCCACTTGTATTTTCTATAAATAAAGTTGTCTAAAGTGAAAATCAGTTTGATGCCACATTGTTACCCCTGTGCTTTTGTTTTGGCACTAACTGCAGCATATGTTATAATGATTTTTATGCCAAATGAATTTTGAATGAATTATGAATTATGAATGAATGAATTAAAAATGAATTATGCCAAATTTATGCCAAATGCCAAACTTTCTTTCGCCTAATTTTAGTTATTAATGACGTCATAATAATAATCGGTAGGCACAAACTAAATTATTCAGCAGAAAGTATGCAACGATGTAACTTATCAATAAATGTTTGCAGCCTAAAATCTCAAATAATTTCTCATATGCAGTTAAGAATTAAATTATTTAATAATATTATATTTTTACTCATTTTGATTAATGGTCAGTATACGATAATATGTGGAATCGAAAGTACATGAAGAATTAGGCCGGGGTAACTTAATGAACATTTCAGATCGACATAGCCTTTGTAGATGTTTAGTAGTAAACTGCGTCATACACCTGTGGGTCATTTTAGGCCTTTTGGGGTTTTAAGTAACCTAAATGTTGAGTGTATGAATATTTTATTCAGCAAAAGTTATGTGTATTCTTTTTTTAAATACAAATAAATTCTTGCTATACTTCTTTTTATTCTTAGATTGTCTAACCGGTAGATTTTTCAGAACTATCTTACGTCATAATCATAATTACGTCATAATCGTAAATAAGGCGTATATAATGTTTTATATTAGAATAGTCGATTAGTATCATGGATAACCGTAAACAAATTGAATTAAATTAACACCAAAAGGAGGGGAGGGGGGGGAAGTCAAATTGACCCATCGATGTTCGATCGTTTCCTGCTCAAGATCAATAGTGAGGCTATCAATCTTAAATTAAAAAAAACCTGCTCAATACTCAATGTCATTTCAATTCTATTTATTTTCTTAAAATACTCTGGAGAATTTGATGACGAAATACATTATTTATTTAGGAAAATATAATATTTAAAAAGAAAAACTTCTTCAGATACATACAACAGTGATCAAAAAATCGAATAAAACTTATTTTATATCCTTATTTCTCCCCTATAAGTTAATATGTTATCCAATATCATTTGTACATCTTTATCATTATTACTATACTAATCATTACTAAAATGAGTGACAATGATATGACATTCAATGTGCATTCTTTGACAGGCAGTGAGGCTTTGAATTGAATGATTTTGTGGTTGTGACTTAAATCCGGAGGAAAACCGGAGCAATTAAAAATAAATTTTCAATGTCGGCATTAAAAACAAGTTGCTAAGAGGAACAAACAGTTTCAATTTAAAGAACGTAATAATTAATTACTTTAAATTATTTATAATTCTTTTATTTTTTTATTTTAAAATAATTTAAATTTATACGTATTTTGACAATTTTTGTCGACATTCTAAAATCCCTTTCATTTGTTTTTCTTAGTTACTTTGATTATTTTCAAATGTATCCTTTTTTAAAATCTTCTTTTGTATTGACAACCTTAAAAAATAGGCTAAATTTCCTTCGAATTTTTCCTCTGGATTTACAACCTGATTTTGTTATAAAGCAGTCATAGACTAAATATAATATAAACAAATTATTTATTTAAATTTTTTCAACTTGAACACATATCTAAAATAAATACAATTTAAAGCGCCTTTGTTCCGTTTTTAAAGTTTCCAATATAACTTACGGATTTTATTTTGAATCATCGATTATGCAAAAATAATTTCAAATGGGTGTCTCTCTAAAGAATATATTTTTCTTTTTTTATTTAACTATTTTTGGAATTATAATTTTTTTTATTTTTACTGTTCATCTAGATCAGCATCATAAAATTCTAAAATATCATAAATTTTGGATATGAAGGAAAAAATCATAACATTTAGGGTTTCTTATAGAAATTAACAAAATTTAGTGCCTAAAAATTGGATATAATGCGCTTTTTTGTGATTTCTATTTATTATACTTATGAACTAATTTTGAATATTATACCTATATGTATATATTTTAGTATATTAATTGATATGTATTATACATTTTGATAATTACTCTTAATATACATATATATGTATTCTATTTTTATAAGTAATTTGAAGATTTATTTCATACAATATATCTGCCTACCCAAATACAGTTAAAAGATACCCTTGAGTCAACCGAACAATACAATCGCATTGTCGCTGTTCTAGTAAACAACATGACGAAGGCTTATTTGGCTTTTACTGTCTTTATTGTCTAGTACTTTGAGCCTATTTTTACTTAAGTTCCAAAAAGCGGAACCCATTGTACATGTTCTGTACACATTTCTTGGTGGCTTGTTGATAGACCTGCTGCAAAAGTTTCATTAAGCAAGAGAAGTCGGTTGAATCTGCAGATGACGAAAAGCTGAAAAAGTTTCTGAGTTGGCAACTGTTGATGTGTCTCTGATACCCAAAACAGAAAACCCATAAAATTTATTGACATTAAAATAAACATTACTATTATTAGAACAGTCCTTACTGATTGAAAACCGAGTGTCTGAAATTGACATCCTTACTTTCCGAAAAACATGTACGTCGCTTTATTCCACTATATAGTCAAGGAAATGCAAGCTTCTTGACCATTCAAATACATTGTATAATGCTACAATTATATATCCAGACAGACGACAAGATATAAATGCATTGCACTCAATTTCACAATTGACAATGGCATTTTTAGAACCACTGAAAACTGTTTTTGGCATTGTGTTTCCTAGTATAACGAATGTTTCAGTGTCAACAGAAATCATCTGTGGCAATGTTCGTTATGAATGGATATGCTATCAGTTGGATGATGTATCAGCATTCCTAGTTTCTAAACAAACCTTTGGAGGAAGATCTCAAGAGTCCTGCTGGAAACGACAGCATGATATATAAGTTTGGCTTAACTTCTTCAGAACATGAAAGTGCCCAAGTTCAAAAACAAAAAAAATAATTGTCATATTCTGGATTGAAGTTCATCAAATGCGCGATGAAATGGGAAATATTAAATTTTCGTTCCTCTTCAGTCCTCTCTTTAAGTTATAGAAATGTGGCACCAGAGTCTGGATTTCCCCAAAATTAAGTATATTAGCTGTGCATGTTAATTCACTGACAAGAAGCCAACTCACAGCTGCAAGAGATTCTTAAGATGACGACAATCTCAAGAGTGATCCTTCAAAAGGTACAGGCTTGGTTGGAAATGGCTATACAGAGGAAGAAAAGCCTTCAATCTGAAATTGATTCTTTAGAAAGGAAAATTACCAGTCAACAAAGAAATGTACAAAATCTTTTTTTCGCTATTTGTTCCGTTGAAATTGTTATCATGCATTTATAGTTACCTATTGTATATCTGCTTCGTTGGAACTATTGTCACGCATTTTTATTATGATGTTGGATTCGGGAAACTGTTATATATGCATTTCTATAGTTATGAATTTGGATTCGTGAAACTGTTACATGCATTTCTATTTACCTAATTGATTTGTCGAACTGTTTAGTCATGAATATATTATTTTAATTATAGTCAGTTGTAGTTTATAGTTGCAATTATAGTTTAATTTAAGTACAGTCCATGCTTTAATGTTTAGCTATGCATTATGTTTAATATTTAAGTATATATTGTTTTGTAAAACTGTTATCAAGCTACTCGCCCCTGCAAACGTGATGATTGTTATATATCATTTTGTTTATCTTTCTTTGTGATTTAAATTACTTGTCCTGCTATGGACAACTTCTGGGATTCCTACCGGAAGCCATGTTGGCAGAACCTTTTCCCGAACAAAAACAAATCCTGTACTAGCCTCCTTTCCAAACGTTGTAAATAATTCGTTATACTTACCTGTAGGCCTTCCACCTTTTTATACAAATTTTCTTCGTATTAATATATATATATATATACTGTTTTAGTGGATATGAGTATAAGTTACTGCATTTTTATTATTTTTATAATAGAGGAATAACGCGAGAATAACAATAATTTCATGTTATGTCGGATCTTAAGGAATAACGGAAGAATAACGGCAGAGTTACAGGATAATCACTGCAAATGTTACCGTTATTTTATAACAGAATAATAACGGTGAAATAACGACTAATTTGCTCTCCCGTTATTTAAAAAAATGTAACGGCAAATATTTTTTAGTGTGATGTATAAATGTTGTGCCTGTGAAGTTTGATGTCTGAGTTCAATGATAATACCAAGACGAAGTCTAATATCTGAATATCTGCACACATTGTTCGCTGAACATTTGTAAAATATTATTTTTTCTATCTTTATTGTTGATAAATTTTACAGTCAAGTATAGTATTCTCACGTATTTTTGTAGTAAATAGAGCGAATGTTTGAGTGTGTTTCCACAAACTAAAGAATAAAAAATATAGTTACTTGCAAAATTAAGGTAAATTAAACAAACCAGTCACGGAAACTCGCAAAAATTGACAAGTATGCAGTTAAAAAATATAATTATGAAAAATTAAGAATGATTTAAAAATGGCGCAATCCCATAGGGTCGACAGAACACGTCACCGAAAGGGCGCAGTCAGGGAACACAAACGTGTTTATGTGTTTTACATAAATTTTGATTTTTATACAAGCGCAGTACTATTCCATGGGGTTACAACTTAATCATTAAGGGGAGGGGGCACGTTCCCTTTATGCCCCCCACCTGGATCAGTCACTGCCCCCGACCTCCCCTTAAATTGTGCGCCTACTAAGTAATGTTATGGTAGTAGTTCTCTGTTAATAATTATACATTAAAGGCTTTTGTCCACCAAGAGCGACCCGACCCGAAGTGACGCAACGTGTCTCAAAAAGTTGATTACACACATGTCAATGAACCTATTTACACTGAGCGCGACGCGACACGACGAAACTGAAGTTGAAATTATTCAACTTTTTCTGCGAAGCTACGGGACGAAATCAATATTTCAATACAAAGCTTAGAGCTATGTAATAACTTAAGTATTATTTTAATATATACGGTATAAATAGAAATATCTTCCAATTTAAATATTTACTTTTATTATTAATGATATTAAATAACAAATTAAAGGACAGTTTTGAGATATTTATTGTTAATTTAATCTAAGCAATACAAATAATAAAAGTTGGAACAAGTTAGCTAGAAAGCCACACTGAAAATATCAGTAACCTATAAAAAGCTACACAAAGGACGAAAACTATTCTGTTCATATAGAGAGACATATCTCTATAGAGCCATAATAGCATACGTGTTGCGCTTAGTGAGAACTGAAATAATTTTTTCGTCGGGCGGCTCTCCGTCGCGTTTCGTCGCGTCACGCTTGGTGGGTATAGACATTAACTGTTCTAATTTTGATGTTAAAGTGGTAGTCGCTATATATATATAGGTATATAAATAAGAACATTACTTCCAGATAATTTTTTGGTAAATCCAGCTGTCAGACTTCCAGCTGTTTATTGTGTGTGTCTCTTGCCTCTAGCTACAACCATAATTTAGTCGTTTTGTGGGGCGGAGTTGTTTGCTAGCATAACCTCCACGAAATAACTAACACGACTATAGATTGATAAAGCTAACGTGTGACACTCCATTCCTTCATTGAAGTTTGTGTATTTCTCCAGAAACTAAATATACAGCTCAGGGTCAATCAACTAGAAAATTACCCCCCAATTGTGATGAGATGAACTAATTGATTCAATTGATTCCTGGAGTGCGACAGTGTGGCGCGTCGCCACTGCCTAATTATAATTACATCAGAGTAGTATGCAGAATTATACACTGTCCAGATCAATCAGAGATCGCGCGCTCTAATTAATTCGTTTGTGTACCAGCTGTGACTGTTGACTACCCAATTAATAGCCTCCGGCTAGCTGAACATATCAATCTGGCGGCTGGTGGTAGTGGATTGTCGAAGATCCACAACAGTTATAAAAAGCTGACTTGTTGTTGTTCTTGTTGATGGTGCTGGCAGACTGGTATAATATATGTGTGTGTATATATATGTATATATATAGAGAGCAAAGCTAGTTAGCCTCCCGCGTCTTACCATCAATCGCCGTGACCTTCTTGTTAAATACTCTCCCGGTTTGTCTCGCTTCTCTCCTCCGCCTTTCGTTTTTCCTCACTGGAAGAGCCTTTTTTCGGGCCAAAATCAATATCAGAAATTAAGAAGTCGATTGCAGGCAATATCATACTGAAGAGGGGATTGCCTTTTTTATATCCCACCCTAGACTTTTTTTGTGGTGAAGCCGTGTTGTGTGCTGTCAATGTGCTTGTTCTTCTTTTGATACCGTCTTGTTACTATTTTAAAATCGTGCCATGATCCCGGATTGCAAGGTGCTTGTCGTCTCGTGTCTCTTATTACTGGTGACTATTCTGAAAGCTCATGGTAAGACAGATTTGTAAATATGTAATAATTTCAAATTTCCTCTCAGTTTTGACGATTGTTATATATTGTATTGTAGTAATTGTTCCCTGCTTGCTTTTCCTCAATCGCACGATATTATTATTTGCCAATTGAATTGGTAAAATATTTTGAATTAAAATGGGAAAAAAACGTTTAGTATTACAATTCGTGCATTCGTAATAGTTATTTTTATTAATTTTAGTAAAAATACTAATGTATGTACTTAGAATGTTGCTGCTTTAATTTATGATACATATACTATTTAGTAATTATTTTATTATATATTGTCTTTCTTTTACTTTCTTTTCTTTCTTTACTTTCTATTGTTGCTCATTTCAAATCCATTTGTTAACACTGATGCTTAAAAATTATTGGGGTCTTTTTTGACCCCAAAACACACAAACAGTTAACAAATTTTCCGAGCAGTTAAGGGTTAAAGTTTCAATTTTTTTATATTTTTATATCGGTAAAATCAAATAATATACAGGCGTATATGGACAATGGAATATTTTTCTATTAGTATATCTTCTATCATTAAATAAATCAGTTATTTAATCAAATTTTAAAATTTAGAATTCCATATAATACATATCCACCTAACCTGAACTTTGAACTACGGTGTGCCTCGGTTACTATGGTTACCTCCGTTACTACGGTGTACCTCGGTTACTACGGTCACTACGGTGTACCTACTCTAAATAGTAACTCCCTTAATTGCTACTTTCGATAATGGGTACCAATTTTCTTCAGCTAAATTTGCTACTATAAAACCCATATCTAATTTGACGTATACATTTTCTGTTTAATATTTACGACAAATTTATGTTAAATAAAATATTATTATCAAGCATTATTATTATCAACAATCTATTCATTACAATATTGACTATATTAGACTTTTAAAATCTTTTAAAAATCTTTGTAAAAATATGTTATAACTTTTGCGTGAGTATTTTTTACCGCATATCTTTAAATAAAATAATTTCAAGATTACGTTTATATGTATAACATAAATCAAATCTATTATAGGTTGAGCATCTTGGACATCTTTTACAAATTGTAAGAATATTTAACACTTGGTATATAATTAATTTCTAACCGATACTATTAAATATTGTATGGTATAACATTTCAAAGACTTAGTAAAATATTTTTTTAAATTTATGTTTAGGGTAACATCGTTATTAAATTTAATTTTGTATTAATTTATATTCTAAAAAAAATATATATTACACATTCTTTAAATTGCCCATAATACAAAGAAATCAATTTTTAGATAAATACATTTAAAAAATCGATTACAGATTATGATAAAAAATTATTTATACCTATAATCAAGATTCTTCAGAAATAAACTCAAATTAAAGTTGGCTGATATAACAACAGTTATCGATGAGAAATCTGGTTCTTTTCAACGAAAACTCTCATAATTTATTGCAATATATTCTCATTCCCCCGTTGTGATTGAAGTGGCATTTGATTTTTACTAAATATAATTAGTGGGGCAATTAGTTCAGTCATGAATAATGAATGTATTTCTCTTTCAATAATCTCAGATGATACAAAAGATACACAATTAAAAATGTTTCGATAAAATGAGAAGAATCTTATTATTCTGTTTTTTTTTAATATTTAAATTTTTAAATATTTTTAAAAACTTTTTCTATACAAAGTTAATATGCTTCAATATGTTTTTTTTAATCAAAATATTAAGAACATCTAAATATCAAAATTCCAAAAATTCCACTTTCTATTATTTTATTATTCCAATCGTCGGAAAGCACTTGGTCAAATACAAATCACTGTAGCAACATAATTATGCGTGTAATGATAGTATGTAGAATCTATTAAAATTGTATACTGTAATTAAAAATTAAATCCTATTTTTTCTATCTCAAACAAATTACTAGCGGCTATTTTTTACTGCTATATTTATTATAAGTATAATTGTTTGTCTGTAATTTTTTTTGTGGCTTTTTTAAAATTTCATTTAAACTTGTTATTAGAATAAATAATTCAATCAAGTCTATAGACGTTATATTATTTTTTAAGTCATGTTTTTGAAACAACAATTTTAAAAATAAAATACACTATAAAACGAAAACGTCGCAATTACACTCTAGTCTTACCCTTTATTTTAAAGCGTTCAATATATTATAATTTAACCTTATAAGCATAAAAAAGGGTTCGGGAGGGACACGGGGGGGGGGGGGGGGTGGAGGGCAAAGTCAAATTGGCTACGGGTTTTTGTTTGTTTACTACTAACAATTCCATACTGGAGTAATTGATGACGTAACCCATGAGTGACAATACGCCATAAAATATCTTTCATTTAATAAATGTTTAAATAATTGCTTGTATTAGAGATTATTAAAGCTTTTATGGGCTGAATCTGTCACTGATTACCAACTTACATCTTTGAATACGTTCTGCTAAATCATCTAGATAACTAGATATTTAGTTAGCGCCCACATTAGTATGTTATTAATCATTTAACATCAAAATCAGATTTGTCAATTTGATTTAATCTCTCACTAGCTCATGTATAATTAAGACAAGTACACCCCTATAGTCTTCAAAAGCGCCCGAGTCTGCTAAATAATGACTAAAATAATCATCATATTTATATAAAAAGTTCATTTTTATTTTAACATTTTGGTACAAATTATACAATTATATTTAATTAAGGTATTACTCTGAAAAGTTGGAAATAGTGGGTGTTTATTACTCAAAATCCATTAGTGATTTCTACCATATATGTACAACGAAAAAACAACAAAAAAGACTCTAATTTATATAGTTGGAGAGATAACTTTAACTCTTTCTTTACGGGTGCATATAAAAAAATGGGTTCCTCTCAGTACGGCTTCTATTTTAGAAAATTGTATTGAAATTAAGTTCTATATTTAAAATCTATATTTGGATAAGGCATAGATATTAGTTTATTATTTTTATAAACACAGTCGTATATAATAGTTATTGTATTCGTAATTTATAATAGGAATGACTGTAATAAATTATTTGTTATATGTACTACATATACCTATGTAATATGAATAAATAATATAAATTTCAAACAATTGTATGTATAAAATTAGGTAAATTTGGCATATACTTTTTTATAAAAATAGCTATGTAGCTTACCTATGTAACACATTTTGATGAACAGTTGTTTTATGTAATTTTATTAAACTAGCTATATTGTGTTCATCGAACATAATGACGTCATTCAATGCTATATGTCCACCACCGGCAACTAACAAATAATCATTATATAAATGAATACTTTTAATCCAGCCGATTATGAAAAAAAAATTACTGGACCTTCGACACATTTCAATGCATTTTGTTCACTATGACTAGTGTAGTGCATTTCTAGAGTTCCTCAAAATAACGTATTAAAAATAGAATTTATTTGAAATGTTGAAAAAGTTAAAATCTAAAATTGGTAATATGGGACACCTAAAAGTGCTTATGACTGAAAAGATAAGAATTGTTAAAATTAATTCTTTGCTCTCTCACTCCTAGATGTACATTATCTAACAAAATCCTGTTATATACGATGGTTAGGAAAACGATGAGTCATATACCAGTTTCGCGAGGCAATCGTAGGCTAAAGAAATATTTTAGCCGATCTGCGCATCCTAAATAGGGTAATTATGTTGACATTTAATGTAATTAATTTTCTCTTAGTAAAATAAGTTATTTATTAAACGGTACTATGAATAAACATACAATTTTAATACGATTTTAATGGTGTCTAATACTTTTCATTGTTAAAAATAGCTTTGAAGGCCTATTTACTGCAATAAAAATTATTTTGCCTCGCAAAGCCGTTTATGACTCATCTTTCTCACAACCGCCGTGAGGCAGAGATTGGATATCTAGGTATACGTAAGATGATATACGAAAAATCGATATGTATGGTTCATATACTATTTAAAAAATAACAAAATTATACATGCTCGATCACAATAATATACAAATTAGAATTATTATGCTCATTTATAATTTCTTACATACTTCGATTTATTTATATAGATATAATATGATTAAGCTGTTTAAGCTGTAACATAAATCACGTTTTATTATATTGATATACAGTTTCTGCGTTATACTCTCCGCAAAATATCAATATTGAATATAGTTGGTTTTATATCGAGCTTTTAGAAATACATCCCTCAAACGTCTGTGGCAGATGCTCATCGGGAGAGATTTATGTTTGGCCTTATTTGTGATATTTATTTCGTTATTATACTAAGTATTATAATGTCTTGTTTTCTCATACTTTATGCAATTGATGTCTGCGTTATATCTATAGCACAAAAGAATATTTTATGTATCGCAATATAGTTTTGTGCATCTCAAAAGATAACTTCAACTTTCAAACATGTCACCACATTATTTTCCCTTTAATTTACATATAACTTCATTAGTTAAATCATGTTCCATTGTTTTTTTGTTGGCAATGAAACAGCAGACAAGCTCTTCTTTCTCTTCTGTCTCTCTCTCTCTCTCTTATATAAATTCTTAAACTTGTTTTAATTACTGAATCATGTAATCGTATTTAAAAATAATTATATTATACTTTGTTTCCGTAGTCATGGTAACACACCATTGAAAAATATGTTTAATGTATAATTATGTCATATCATATATTGTTTTTTATTTTCTTGACATAAACTATTAAACAAGGATTAAATTGTGTTATTTATATTATTATTAATATTATTAGTGTATTATCATCACTATTATTATCATGTATTTGTTAGCCTATATTTATGTTACGAAGTAATGTGAATTGAAATTTTGAAAGATACAATAGTTATCAATAATACAAACAGTGTATATCTTCAAAACTTAGCTTTTTTAAAAAAGATAATAATAGAATATATTATGCATATATTTTTAATATAATATAGACCTATATATATATTTTAGAAGCTATAGCAAAATTAAATATTTATATCACGTTTTATAAACTTTCGTGGCACTTTGAAAGTGAGACATTAGTTTCCGAGAGTAGAGAGAAGCCTGTCTGTCCATAAGTAACTATGGACAGTTCGAACGTAATATAGGACATCTTCAAAGCGGAGAAGAGTTTAGTGCAGATGTTGGCTTATTTCCCAGATGAGGGGTGTTTTTGTATATTTACCTAATTCTTACCCACTTGAATTTAAGAAATTTTTAAATTAGGAATCTTAGAAATCTGTCAAGAAATCTGTATAAGAAATCTGTCAAGAAATCTGTATAAGAAACCAAAAGAAATTTAATATATTGTCAGCAACAGTTTTTTGTCCTTCATTTCCCTTTTTATCAATGAAATGATCAACCGTAAAAAGCATAGTAAGATGATCAATGGGGGAATGGTAAAAACTAAAGACTCACAGCCTAAAATAACAAAAAAAATAAGTAACTGATTAGTTTTTAAAATTTTATCAGATTTACCCGAAATTCTTTACAAATGAATATTAAATATAATTTCATATACTATAATCGACGTAATTGCAAACATTAGACTATAGCTACTAATTTTAGAAATAAATTTTATATCCAGTTCTATCATAATTATTCTGAAATTTTAAAAAAATGTTAACGGTAATATCTCATTTTTTATATTTGACTATACATTATATAACACAAGAAAGACTATAACCATTTTTGGCATTTTTTGTCATAATTATCGAAAGTCAACATTTACCTTTATTCTTGTACTTTGACGAAGAAAGGATTTCGAGTTAATTTTATCTCATGAGACACTCCGCTCATTAACAATTTATCGTATTTAAAAACCGTAACTAACTGTATAGCCTACCTCCCCTCTTGCCTTATATTGATCCAGTCGATGTGTTAACTTGCTCAGAATATACTTATACATAGTTTTATACTGTTGATTAATATGTAGCACATAGATATATATTACTCTGTTATAAAACGAGAACATTTATTAGTATTTCTGTGAAAACAAACTGACTTAATAATAATTTATATATTTTTAAACTAACTAGCAAATAAAACAAGTTATTTCTATACAAATTTTTAAAGGAAAATTATTGCAGGGTTGCCTGACGTACGGAATGTCCGGATTCTTTTTTGATTTTATGGGTCTCGTCAATGTTATAAAACTGCACTGAAATATAGAGGTATTGGGGGAGGGGGGGGGGCGATGCGGTTAGGCAAGCCACATTGAGATGAGGTAAAATGTTCTGGATATCAGACTTTTAAATTATTAAAAATTTAGGTGTATTTAAAAAAAATCGATAAAACATTTAATATGATATATTATAAATTTTGTTGTTACAGTGTTACTACGTTGCTATGTTACTATGTTACTATGTTAATATGTTACTTCGTAAGGTCGAACATTTATGTATTAAATATTATTTTTGAAGTAAACCCACCATTATATTTTCTAATCACTATGAGAATACACACCAAAGTTCCCACAAAAAGTTCATCTGAATTTTGATATTTTTTTTGCATTATCGTATATTTAATCAGTTTATGTAGTATGCTTATGGCTTAAGGACAAATATAGTTATTTATAAATCCAAGGGGAATTCGATGCTTCAGTGTGCCCATATTTCACTAAAAAAAACTAGTCTGTGATATGTTAGAATTCCTTCTCTCCGACAAAGTTACAGATTAATCTTAATAGCCTGTCATCTCCCTACTCTTGTTATATATTAATTTATGGCTCTAGTCTATGCCCTCTCCTTATTGGAACGTCTTACTGGAACCTTACACGACCCCCATCGTGTGATCACTGTGCATTCTCCCCTGTTCAGATCTGGCAAGCGATGACGAGATTCGTCTGGTCGACTACCTCTTCGAGCACAAGGGCTACAACGAGCTCATACGTCCGGTCCCCAATCTCAGTGAGATTGTGACAATCGACTTCAACATGGCCATGATTCAGATCATCAACCTTGTAAGTTACCCTTACAGACAGATGCTGCCAGAGAGAGACGTTTGTACAGCAGAAATTGATCGGGTTGTGCTAAATTTAGACGTAATCAAAAAGTAGTATACAATTTAGATGTAATAAAATAGACGTGTATAATTTAGACGTAATCAAAAATTCGGTTCTACTATAATTTAGACGTAATATAAAGTCGTATATAATTTATACACAATAAAAAGTCGTATACATTACAGACTACTCAAAGTCGTTGCTGCAATAGGCATTAAATAATATCACTTTTAAATAAGAAATAAACCAATTTTGAAATAGTTGAATACAAATTAATCCATAAAAGTTTTTGAATTCTTGAAAAATCATTAAAATAAAATGACATTTCTAATGAAAACGCTTTTTCTTAGTTTCGAAATCTTAATTTTCTTTCCAACCAAGGTAGGCTATAACCCGAGTTTCCAATTTCTTGGTGCTTCTTGCTGCGAGTTAAGTGCTCACGTCGACTTGGCAGCGAGGCCCGGCCGGAACTAGGTTTGCAATACATTGAAGATTGTGCTTTTTAAGATGATTAAGCTAGATTAAGTTAGGAACATGGTCGATCGTCTTTTGGAAGCGCAAACTATGTACAGCCAAACCAATTTTTAATGTTTCTTTCGCTGTAACATTAATTACTGAATGTTTTATTGCTGAAAACGAGTTAAGAAAACGAGTCCATGAATCGAGAATCATAAAGACTTGGTATATTCTTATGTATAGCGGAGTTGCAAGGCGAATGTTATCCCTTAAAAGGTCAATAGTGGATGAAATTATTCAATTAATTTAGATTTGATTATTTTGTCCGTATGAGAATAATATGTTGTAGTAATATAGTTTCGAATTAAAATTATATACTCCTTGACAACAAGTTAACCCATGTCATAGGCATTTATAGGTAGAAAGCTTAAGGCCTATGCTCACCAAGCGCTACGCGACGAAACACGAAGAAGCGCGCGGCAAAAAATTTATTTTCGTTCTCACTAAGCGTGACGCGACGAAATACCATGTGCTATTATGGCTCTATGGAGATATGTCATCTATATGAACAGACTACACACTGTATCTGTTTAACTACTTTAGCCCGGTGTCACGTATAGATTGGGGAGATTTAAGTACAAGCATTTAGTTTTTTATATACATATTTATATACAGGCAGTTATTGTTTGTTCACGACCAATGCATACCGTCTGTGTTACTGAGATGCCCTCTCTCACTCTTCCCAGTATCTGCAGGAACGTGTGTATGAATGATGTCTCATCAGTTATTATATTGTGCGCATTGAAATATTGATTTCACCGCGCGGTGTCGCATAAAAAAGTTGAATAATTTCAACTTCAGTTTCGTCGCGTCGCGCTCGGTGGAAATAGGCTCATTGAAATGTGTATAATCAACTCTTTGCGGCACGTCGAGCTTGGTGGGCATAGGCCTTAGCACTACTATGTGGGGGATAACCTCGTATCTCGTAGTTATAATGGAACGCAAGATTATACATAGTGGCAAATATTTCATTTCAAACCGAGAATTCACGATATATCTCTCGCAATAATTATTATTTACACTAATTCAATGACTTTATCTGCCGCAATGTTTACAAGTATGCTAGTCAAGTCTTTATACTGTCTCTCTATATATATGTGTGTAATTTTTGTTTTGTATGTTATCTTTTGAGAAGACATAATAGTAATCATAATAAACTTTATTGTAAATTTACAAATGGCAAACACAGGTATGACTGATGCCCTTATGTGTAGCTAAAAGGTCGGAGTACCTACATGATAAAACTTGCAATTGAATAACATTTCCGTGAACAGACAAATCAACAGATTCAATTAAGTTTATTTTCAGAATCCTAAATACGTGGGACTAAAACGTATCCCCATTTATACGATATTCAAGAGGCTTTAGGATTATTCATTATATATATATGCTATTTTAAAAAGTGCATCAAAACAAATCAAATCCAATTATGAAACGCTTATAATACAACGTATTATGGTTGTCCTTTACACACCATGTAGAAGATATACAGTATAACTAGGCGTTATTTGTTTTATTAAACAAACCATGCTGGAAGTTTATTTACATTTGATATATATTATAATTAATGGATTGTATATATAGCTGGCATATGTGTGTAATTCATTTGATCTATAATTTACAATAATACCACTTTTTAACGTGTACACTATAAGTTTTCCGATTTAATGTTAGTTTACAGAACGCTGTCATCCTGAAAGGTAGCCTGCATGATTGTAGTGAAAACTCCCCATTGCTGCACAAGTCCACGTACTCTATATATGTGATGTTGTGGGGGGAGAGGGGGGGGGGGACACTTTGAAGGGATTACCATCAAGTGAGGGGGGGGGGGCTACGCGCGTGTTTCTAATTGCG
>JAUZND010080246.1:0-16128 GCA_034780555.1 Coelogynopora nodosa | reverse complement strand
ATCTATAAAAATCGATACACTATCTACACCGATATTTCCATAGAAATAGATTGTATTGATTAACTAACAAAGAAATTTTAGAAATATAACTATAGAAATTATTACCTGGACATTTTTGCGAACGAACGAAAAAACTAACTTACTTCCGGAACAGTCTATAATTGCCCAGTTACCTAGCCTTCATACATACATATCAAAAATTCCGAAACAATGTAGGCCTACTAACCTCTTTCCACTGGAACTGAAGAAACCTGCCACAAATGGTGATTGGTATTGTGAACGAAGTTCACTGGACAAAAATGCAATTGGAAGGACGATGTTGGACATTAGTGAGGCTGCTAAGCTAAAGAAACGTTACACTAATCATTGTGCTAGAGTGACTAGTGTGTCAAATTTGAAAGAAAATGATCTGGAAGCAGCAGATATAGCAGATGTTACAGGGCACAAGAATGTTCACAGTGTTGAACGATATGTTCAAAGAAAGCGTGATTCAGAGAAAGAAAGAGTGTCCTCTATTTTATGCAACAGTCTAGCAAATTCGTTGCTTATTACAAATGATGAAGGAACGTCACGAAAGATTCAGAAATTCGAAAACAAAATTATCAACATCCCAACTAGCGTAGAAGCAAATTACAAGAACAGAAAAAATCATAATTTCTGGAAATTCCAACTGCACCATTAACTTCATGGTTACTTCGGAACGAAATTAGAAGTGTCTTCTTGTTATTTTGATTATAGTTAATTGAAATACCTGGTTATATATCTCCGATACGCAATAAACAGAAGTTACATTGCTGACCAGAGATTAAAATTTTGTATGTTTGTTACTAATCAAAATTTGTTAAGCAATTCTTAGATTTCAATTGTTTATTTTTTAATCAATAGACTGAAAACACTTTAAAAACATACAATTGAAAATTATCAATTGTTTAATAACAAACAAATATTAATAACAAAGTGATTATAATCAATCACTTTGTTGGAATTTAAAATGTTCCAAGATTTGAAATATTAGTCCATAATTTGATAATGATTTCATTAAATATATAGTGTTCACGGAATTTATTTGAAATTATATATCATTGAAGTTTGAACTATTATTTTTTTAATTTTTTATAATATTATATAACAAATATCTTTATAACGTCGCGAGAAAGCATTCGAACAGTGCATAGCATAGGTAAACATTTCCACGTGCAGTTATAGAAATAAAATAATTTAATTTAAAATTGTTAATGGATGAAATTTGTTATTGTCGTATAGATAGCATTATTAGTTATTATTAAATACATAGAATTTATAACTAAACGGATGGACCTAACATGGATAGGGATAGCCTATATGTTCAAAATATAAAACAGTTATTGTCATGACTCTAAATTTATATTTACAAATTCTCACCTCATCTTAAATGCAAGTTCAATTCGCGAATATTTTTATTAAAAATTTAGTTACAACAATGTTATTTAATTTATATTATAATTTTATATACATATAGGCCTATTGCTAGGGGTCATTCACAAATAAAGTTACGCACGAAGAGGTGGGGGTTTCTTTGATTATGTTTAACGCCGCGTAATGAGGGGTGAGTAGCCTATATGCCATTGCGTTAACTTACGTTACGCTAATATGTTTTTTTAGAAAACTGAAAAATGCGTACCTTGTGAAACAAATTGCATCATTATAATAACTTCATCCAAATTGACCAGATCTGCTATATGATTTCAAATATCTAAAGTATAGTATTACAACACATAAGATATGTTTAGTTGCACGAACCCTATAATAATAACCAAATATTGCAGTGTAGACGACAACATTTTTTCGTGAAGCTCCAGTTTCAAGGGGAGTCCTTGAAAAGCCATTTTTACGTAACGTTATTTGTGAATACCCTTAACTACAATGTTGTGAACACATTATTGCCTGTTAATAAAATATGTAATAATAATAATATGTTTTATTATAACAAATTTATTACAGCCCGATCATTATATGTACTTTAGATGTACTTTAGATGTACATATAGGCGCATATGCGTGCCGTACATATTATATTGTATATGGCTTATGTATATGGCTGTACAGCATGTATAAGTCCTGTATGTCTATTTTTAACTCGCTTATGACTTTTAATTCTACTGAGAGCATCGACTTTACAATTAATTAGTTTTTCTTAACAAACATTGTGAAAAATACATACTGCAATGACTTTTCCTTAACATGTTAACAATTTTTTTTCTATTTACACTTTTTTATAGAGCCGCTGATATGCAGCCGATGTCCGTCATCGGGCCGATATCAGTTTCATGACGCATTTTACAATGGGAGTTCTTTTTTCACAAACATATAAAAAAATAAAGCAAACAATTCATTTTCCCAAACTTTTTTAATATAACAATGCAAATGCAATAATTAGGCTACACTTTTTTATTGTTGATAATTTGATAGATAATGTAAAAGTCCTGTATTGCTATGCAGTTGGTTAATGTATAAGAATAACAGCTTTATAACATGTTTTTATGGAGGGTGGAATTAAGCATTCTCGATATGTACTAGGTAATATTTATGGTTCTTGCTAAAGCAATTTCTTTAACCTGTCCTACCCTATTCATGCATATATATGATACGTTTCATGTTGTTGCATATGGGTATTTAATATTACAGTTCATTCTAACTGCAGTGTAGCCTATATCAATTTTCTCACTCAATTGTTTTATGAACTGCGTATTTATCGCACATATTTATTGCATGGAAGTGTTCCATTTCATATTAATAATTTAAATCCACCATTTCTTATTTCAAAGGGTCTTTCCTAACACTTTCAATCAAAAAATATAAATGGATACTTTTTTCTTAAATAATGTACATATCAATATCTTTTACGTACCTTATTCTAGTTCTACCTAATAATTTCGACACACACCGTGAGGCCTCGATACATCCATGACCCATATTTAAATATTTGTGAATATACATTTATTTATTTATTTATGTAAATTATCCTTATAATGATTTTGCATATTATATTTTTATATTGAAAAACATGTAGTAATTAAACCAAACATAATAGAGGATAATAAACCCCTATTACCTTTGCATTATTTAAAGTATTATAAACGTAAATATAATAAAACCATTTTGATATTTTGAATAAATATAATACAGCACCATAATACGAATAGGTATAAGTAACATAACGTAAATACGAATAAGAATACAAATTCTTTATGCCAAAATGATTTTAAAGGATATTAATGCGTACCCAAAACAAAATATTTTTATACCATTTTTTATAACTTTAAATTCACATTTTCTTTTTTAGGATAAAATTCTGCTGCCTGCTTGTTTTTAATGCGTATATATTTAATCAATTAAAATGTAACATTTCTTTTTTCAGTGGTGATCATTAATTAAAAAAATAATTAATAATAATAATTATTATATTATTATTATATATTATATATTATATTAAAATAATAATAATTAAATAATTCGTAGTATGTATAATATTACATACTACGAACACAAAACAGCATTTTCTGCATTTGTTGAGTGCATTTATAAAAATTGGTTGTATATGAGTTGTATTATAGAACAATTCCGGAATAAAATTAGGTGAAAAAATTCGGAATAAATATAACATGTTTTTCAAGGTTGGTAAAATAAAAAGTAGCTAATATAAACAAACAAGGGAAATTTATAAAAGATAAACAGTAATAATTAATTTCATTTATTTATCTTAGCTAATCTAAATGCATACCTAGACATAACATCGACTATTTAGATTTTATGGTGCGGATAGATTTAGTGATATTTGCTTATAATGCATATTTAGTATGTTATGGTGTTAAACTTTTGATTTTAGGATTTTATAATTTTTATAAAATTTAATTGATATATTTTAAGAGGTTTAACTTTATGATGGTGGAGTTAATCCAGATGGTGATTAACTCGGTGGAGTGATCCATTGTCGATGATGTTGTGGTGGAGTATGAGGAGGAGAAACACTAGATACTAGTTTTTGCTAGAGATGATCCTGAGTTTCTTTTACATTGCATTACTTAGTGCTGACTTGACAACATTGTAGAATAACGAAGTAAATCATAAAAGTTCGAATCAACGATAATATGTCCATGCAGCATCAATAATCTCTCCATTCTGTGATCATAAGAAAGCTGGCTTTTTTCCATGTTTATATGTAAGTAGTGAAACTGCCTTTGATGTCTTGGTAAAACTGGACGAAATCTGACTCATATAGTCACTCAGTGTGCTGGTCTCCTTTTATTCATTATTTCTCTTGTTCATTTCATTCTTGCGTTTTTCTTCAATAAATTTAACCGTTTTAATACGATATTGTTGATCAGATCCAATGTGTGATTTACTTGATGTTGTTGCAGCTTTTGATATATTATTTAAACTATAGTATTCTTCTTCAGTCACCAAAATCCATCGTAAATATGCTGAAGTATTAATCATTATGTTCCAGAAAACAAAGATGAACCAATAGCAGAGACAGCAATGGGTAGTGGCAGATATCCTCCTTTCTGACTAAGAGTAGATTGAACTTTTTTTTTATTGCTGATCATCTTCTTACGTTTATTGAGTTAACCATGAAGTGATCTATTGTAGGAATGTTTGGTAAATTACCATTCAGTAGATTGATTGTGATGTCCAACAGTGCCTGGAAAAAATCAGGATCAGCATTCTTCACAATAGCTTTCTTTAACTTTGGATTAACTTTTGAAAATGCCTTTAGCAGAGAAAATTGTGGCCGAAAACGCCTGACTCCCATTTTTGCACATTAATTATTTTACAAAACATTTCCTTTATGTTAAGTTTATAATTTTTTAGCTATTGATGTGGTGACGTTGAATTGAGATGCAGAGCGTGGATCGTTCATTAATAAATAAGCAGTCCAAGTAGTACAAAGAATAGTCCAGAAGTCAAAAGTAAGTATCCAATTTTCTTTTCTCGTTCCGTAGCCATTATTTCAAACAATTAATGTTTAACTGTTTCATTCGTTTGTTTATAACCTGAGATGCACGCTCTTCTGTCGTATAAGCATATTGTGGGACTTTGTGTGGTAGAATTCGTGTTCTAATTCGAATCTCATGTGGTGTACTTTGATGGAAATCCAAAAGTAGATAAGAATAAAGACCCTGTTCGGTTGCATCATGAAAAGCGCCTGCAAAAAACTTGTTATTCATCTTTCGCCTCAGTAATCCTATGGTGTAACATCTCGAGGATTATTGAAGAGAGTCAAATAATGCGTGCTAAAAGAACAAGTCCTGCTATCACATCCTTTGACAAATATATTCTGAGTAATATTGATGAGGAAGCAGTTGCGATGATGAACTATTTTTGTAAATAAATTAGTCACCACATGGGAAGTCGACACATTCCCACGCACTTTTAATCTTGTTGAAATTGTCAGGCAACCTTTCATCCTGTTTCAATCTTATTATAAACTCATAAAGTAAGTTTAGTCCAAAAGGAAAACTAAACTGCAGGATGAAAGTCTGTAATTTACGATTAAAATTTAATGAATATATATATACAAAATGTACAAGTAACTGATTATGTTTCACATGATGTTAATTGAGGCGCGATTGCTTGTAGGTGTTTTTGAGGAGCATATTCTGGAAAAAGGCCGTATACTTGATGGTTGCCGTATGGAAGGCTGTACTTGACATCAACCCACTCCCTCTTATCGTCGAAGAATGACAAACTGCGCTTGTTAAATTGAAGAGTCATGATATTGTGATTATGGGATGCAATGTGGTCTGGTCGTTATTTACTCAAACCTGATCTTCATCCGCCTTTAAGTAGGAATCGTGTGTGAGCACATTCTTGACGACGCATATTTGAACACCCTTTGCTATGTTCCGACCCATTTTGGGATAAGAGGCTATAGGCTTTAGGACGAAGGAAGATCCATTCCTTTTGAGGGTTGCCTGTGCACCCGTCTTTCACATAGCCCAATGATGCAGTATACCGACTTGAGTAACGGAGTTGTTCTTTTGAAAAATTCAAAGAGTCCAACAGTCCGTCTTGCAACATTGAAGGAAATAACACTTGGTTAACATCGATGTCAGTATCCCCTGCCAGTATCTCGAATTTGCCGCCAAGTTCATTTGAGTACTTCATGAGACTTTCATATCAAAGAGAATACATTATAAGCTTCGAGAGTTCCAGAACTGCCATTCCGATGTAAATTGGCGTATCCATTGCGCAGCCTCTTTGTACAAATGAACGCCGAATAAGTCTTTAATATTGTCGTTGACAAAAATGAGGCTCGCCTTTCCAAAGTTGTCATTTGATCTTTGCTGTTGGTCAGTCAGAAATGCATTGTCCTTCGACGATTTTTTAGAGTTTTCCCGAACATAGTTATTTTTTAATTTAGAGAAATCTTTCTCGAACCTGTTCTTGACTTCTTGTCGATGTTTACTGAATTGTACTGAATATAATCTCAAAAAAATGGCTCCTGATGAAAATGCAACACTCTGTGGATTTTTGTTAGCACCATTCCTTGCTTGAAATAGAACTTAAGCATTCTTCCGTGACAAACATATTTCTCCTTTTTCTTTTGAGTGAGCATTAGTTTCGTGGGACCCTTGTACTTGAGCCCATTTTTCTTTTTTGAGGACAGTTTTTATACTGACCATTCATGAATGGAGTTAGCCAGATGGATATTATAGCCTCTTTCTCAGGTGCAAATGGCAAATGTTTACTAACATCCTGAATATGTGGCGGATACTCTAAGTCCACCTAACAAATATATTCAGTATCTTTGGCTAAGTGAACAGTTTTGAGGTCCAATTTATTGATTTCAGACTGAGTCATCCAATTAAAATGCGAGTGCGGCAATGACTCTGAGAGCATTTCCATATAATTTTTTTGCATCTATATATAGCAATTAGAAATATTCTGCTCTTAACTCTGTGGGTATATGCCGTCTCTCATAATGTTTGTTCACAAACGTCAATCCATCTCGCGTTCCGCTTTCGATAAATTGGTATATGTCAACGTCCTTCAATAGTTCCACTTTGGCTTTCGTCATCTTGAAGGTAGATTGCCAGCACATGCTTGGTGCTGATACAAATTATGCTGGGTATAGTTTATCTTCTGTTTCACTGAGGTTGCGCAATGCCTCAAATACATCTGCTAATTGGTGGACATCTCGTTTTAAATACGCAAGCATATAGTTGCCGAAATTCTGGCACTTGAATCACACCAGGTCTCTTGAGCTCTCGCATAATCCGCCTCTGAACACTGTTGTTTCTTAAAATCATCTAAAAAGGCTTCTCGTGGTGGTAGAGTGGGTTCCGCCATTTTCTAGAGCGAAGAAAAATATGTATAAGAAACCACGCCTTTCGCAGTTATCAGGGAATCAGGAGCAAAAGTCGAGTGAGTCGCACATAAACTGCACACTATCTTTGAATTGGAGTTTCATACAAATAGTATCCTCCTTCATTTTGACATCTTTTTGTCGAATATATTGATATTTTCTACAGGAAATGTGATAGTTAAAGCCATATATTTTTCTTTTGAAAGCGGAATTACACCTGCTCCCAGTCTCAGACAACGCCAGTATATTGATCACTTTTCTGGGTGTTTTCGATGATGATTTGCCAGCAGCTCTGAGCACTCTTACTTGGGTGGATTTCATTTTCCTCATCCAACTCTAGCAAATCTAATTAGATGCCAGAATTGTGTCGTCCAAAAGTGATGAAATCACATGCGTTTACTCATGACACAATTCCTGTCCAATTATACTTGGCTTCATGAATATTGTACTTTTGATGTCTTTGAGGATTAGTCTTAAATTTGTGGGAATGTAGACAAGCGGGAACACAATACGTAAAGCATTGGTTGCCAGTCTTTTAAAAGTTAAGAATAGCCTTATTGTTATTTATTTGACTTGGAAGTGTAGATTTATCTAATTAGCTGAGTAGAATTTGGTTACACGCATGTCAAAATAATTGACACCCAATATTGTCCAATTGCTTGCGCCTTGAACAAAATGTTCCAGTTTTGCGAACAGTCCACTGATAATGTCAGAAATATAATCAAGAGTGAGAACAGTAGCGTCGATGGAAAACAATGATTTTTTCACCTGCGTCACTTCACTGTCTGAATCCAGCTGAGCTGTTCTGACCTCTAGGATTGGGTGTACTTTACACCCATCTCGAGTTGAAGCCAATAGGGTAGTTATCACAGAGTCAATCAGAAGAGCAGCAGCCTCAAAAAAATCAATAGGCTGTATGTCATCATCAGCCGGAATTAATCGTAAGCGTCGACTGCGTTGTGGCACTCTCCTGCAAATGCAGTTGCACACTTCCTTTGGATTCTGAGCATGTTCAGCATTTTAGGTGAATTAAAATGTGATCTACATTGTCCACATTTAAATATTGTTATAGACGTTTTGTGAAGCAGACGTTATTTGCCGAGATGTGCACGGAATTTGGCCGTCATTAAAAATATCACTTGTGTTGGCAGATGTGTCTAAATCGTCTGTATCAGAAACAATATTTGGCATCTCAGAAACGTTGTCGTTTGTATGGAATGTTTCGACAGGGGGTTCAATACATCAGGATAGAGAGAGGCCCACAATTTATCGATGTATCTGGTCCGGATTTTGCGTTTTTTTGTCAAGAGGATGATCAATAACATCATTGTTTAATACTGTATTAGCTAGTTCAGATAACAGCCATGTCAAAAATTCGGACTCAGAATCCATCTGATCAGCCCACAATTGATCAATTTCTCCTGGCTCGGATGCTGCAATGGAAGTGTCGTGTAAAATTTGTGCTGGGGTCAGACTTAGTTGAGTTAAAATTCATCAGATTTTGTTCAAAATGAATAAGTGTAGTATTCGTATAATGAAGCAGAGACGGTATGGATAGAATAGGCGGAGACGTTGGAAGGCCTACTATTAACGAGGTTGTTAGTAGCGTTGGTGGCGTTGGAATATCGTGCCAGCCTGCACCATGATAGAATTTCATCTCCTGATGAATTCTTCCACGCTCATCTCCTCTTCCTACACCTCTGACATATCCCTGTTTTCCTCCTCCTCCTCACTGCTTCAATAACGGAAATATTTCCGTATAAAATTCATATTTTACTATTTGTGCGCGGGTACACAAATTCAAAAGTTGTATGCTAGAACCGGCTGTATAAAATCTCGAGTTATGGCATACCTACGCACTTTCCAGTTAATTTAAATTCTCGTTTTTTATTGGCTGTTGCATCCAAATATTTGGTCAGGTTACACACTATCTATACGGTCCATAGTGTGGATACATTTTATTTTATCAAAATAACATCCAATTTCGTAAAAATACTTTTTCTTTAAAATTATTATAATTTATATAATTTAGAATACACTATATATTTTACTTTCTATTTTTATATAACTTTTTTATGTGTATCTGAAATGCTAGATTATATTAAAAAGTGTATTCAAAGGCACTGTAAATCAACCCTACCTCAAATCATATGCTAAACATGCTTAGCTGAAATGATTTTCTGTTAGTTCTATACTAAGTTCCATATAATTACATAATTAGCTAGCACACAATCGGCAATTTTAGAGGGAAAGGATTATTTCACATGAAAAGAAGTTGCAGTCATCTTTGCCACACAATTGCCATGACTGGCATTCTGAAGTGAGTATATCATATAACTAAACTATAACAATGTACTAAAAAGTGAGAAGAAAAAGTTAGGCTTATTACCCAGATGTACAACATTGTTGTCTGTTGTCTGGAATGTTGTAATCAATGTATTACGCAACAAATTGCGCTCAATAGTGAATAAAGGATAGATCGTGTAAAGATGATGTTGATGGTTCAACTCCCCATGCAAGTTGAAACAGAGAAATTGCAATTTGTTGAAATCTAACCCGATGAATTGTATTGGGATGCAAAAAAAGATCGGAACTATACAAAATATTTGTTTCCCAATACATTTTTATTTCCGGTTTGTGACTAATATCCATGTATAAGCTAGTACAAAACAATGCTTCATTTTTGCTAGACCTACATCTACATCCCGCCACTCGACTATATATAGGATCGAGCAGCCCTTTCACGATACCATAAATCATTACTTTAGTACATTATATCAAATGCTGTCACAGATCATCCGAGAGACAAAAATCTATGAACCTAGCTCAGTTTGGAAATATTATTCAGACAAATCTGGAGACAATCAAACTGCACCATAAAACTCTGGGAAGTAGGGTATTTGATTATTATTATCAATAATTTCCTCCCAAACCATAACATCAGCAGAAGAGGATGAAGAGCTACTAGAACTACCAGACAAAACATAGGAGAAAGATAATGAAGAAGCAGACATGACTAAATATTATAATTTAGAATGAACACATACTGTAGAATAGAACTGTGCTATACAAAATACTATCAATATAATACCAAATTCAGGATTACAAAAAAGGGAAATTGCTATATAGAAATATAATACAATAAAAATATAGAAAAATGATCACAGAATTAAAAAAAAAAAAATAGAAAATACTGAAAAACACAATAATAATAATACTACCAAATTCAAAAATATTAAGTTCTAGTTATAAATTGAGCAAAAATACTATCTAAAATCCCCAAAAAAGTCAAAACTAACATGATAAAGTGAAGAAAATTATACAAAACGCAGGGAGTCAGTCGAATTATTGTTATGTAATATATATAGATATATCAGAGTCGGGCCAGCCAATTCGACATGTCGACGTTTGTCGCACCATGTTTCGCCAAAAAAATATGGACTAATGGTTTTTTTGGGGGCTCCGCCCCCTACATCCCCGAATATGTCTCACCATCTAAATTTGGCTGGCCCCGCTCTGTATATATCTAGAATATATCTATAGAACAGAATATCATGAGTAATGAACGATATAAATATGTTGATAGAAATTAATTATTGTTGACTACATGTACAATTTATATATTCTGCTTTACATTTTATAAAAAAAACAGAATGCATGTATAGTCGTATTTTTTATCTAACTAGAATCTGTTTAAACAAATTTACTCAATATAATAATTATTATGATGGCATTTCATAGAATTTTTACTTATTTTTTTGGTAATATTTTTTAGTTTATTGTCTATATTAGAAAACAATTATACTTTTTCTATTTGTTTAAAAACCTCGCTAACTGGCTCAGAATTATATTATTTATCAATAATAATTTACATAAAAGATAATGTTAATTAATACCATTTTTAATGATGCAAGAAATACATGATTTGATACGATAGTGAAATCAAACACTTTCAACATGCATATGTTTATTGTCATTAGTGTTACAAATAAAATTATATATATAGAAAATTAAATAAGCATGTTATTACGAAATTGGTGTGTCAGTTTATTTCATGAAAACAAAAAATTATTGCCTAAGATGTGCTAATGCTTGATTCATTGTATGAATCACGGATAATAAATATTGAGAAACGTAAAGCAGAGTTGAAACCGTGAGTGTCATCAAATAGACCACTTGATTAATGTTTAAAATAACCATTGCAATAACACCTCCAACAAGCGTTAGTATTTCCAAAATTGTATGGAACAACTGAAAAATGGTTGAAACTGCACACATAATGGTTGAGATAATCTCCGAGACGTTAACTAATTCTTCCCGAATAGATTTAATTCCATATTTTATTGTGTAAAGTTTGTTAACAGCATCTTTAAACATGCTTATTCTGAGAAGGGTAAGATAGCCTTTGGGTGAAAACAAATAAGTGCTGGTGTCCAATTGTTTCGAGACTTTGACCATTGCAAGATCCACGTAATCTTCAACGACATAATCAACATTGAAAAACATTAGTGACGTTGTTACCGATGGAATTACTAGGAAGCTAGAAAATGCGTAGGCAAATCTTGAAAATATTGAACCCAAACTGTAAAGAAAAAACACACCTATATAAGCGATAAAAGCTCTCAAAACACAAATTAAAAAAGATCCGAATGATTTCAGTTTTTTATATGTGGTTGAAGAAGCTTGAACGCATTCTTTGACTGCTGTTTGAATGGGCAATTTAGATAAAATTGTGTGGAACTTTGAATATTTATTTACATCACGATTTACAATGCTATCATTACCTGGAGTTGAATGAGAAAACGAAGATATATCACTTTGTTCATTAGCGTTTTTTGAACTAAATATTTTTCGAATATGGGAAAGGGCTAATGATGCTAGCGTAGCAACAGATGCGGCTATTTGGATTCCTAATACTAACAAGTAACTCGAAAAATGGAACATTGTTGTTATTATAGGGGTATTTAAAATAGTTAGGAAAGCATTATACGAATCTTTTTTTAGGGTCAATTTTTTATCTTCTTCCTCCTTGTTGTACGAATGGATTTGTTTGGTTGATTCAACTGACAATGCATCTCTCGAATTGGGTGATTTTTTAGTTTTTGGTTTGTTATAACTATCTTCCGTTATCTGTTTTTTAAATTTGACCCCATATTTTTTATCGTCTTGCTTACTATCGTACTTGTTTAATTGTTTATCATTATTAAATGATGCTACACTTCCTTCAGAATTTTCATCGAGATTAATAGTTGGTACTAAAACTTCATTTAATGGCTTTTCTTTATCCAAATTATCACGTTTTCCATGTTTACCAACGCATGGACATTTTTCTTTTGCTTTGCAAAATGAAAAAGAAGTATTTGTATTAAAAAACGTTTCATCCATTTTCTCAAATCTCGTGAGATTTCGTATTGTAGATAATTAATTAACTTGTAATTACCAAATTTATGCGATCCGTGGTATATTTACATGAGTTTAATTCATCTAAACAATTATTTGAAATTACAAAATTAAGCTTTTAGTTTTGAGGGCTTATAAATGGCATACACGGTGAATTTTCTATTTTAGAGACATTTAAAATATGGAATTGATTTTATTTATTATTTGGTTAAAAAACACTAATTCAATATAGTTAAAATAGAATTTCATCCACAAGTAAAAGAACGTAATACAGCTATTCACAAAGAAGATGTTAAAATGTCAGCTATGGCGGAACATTACAATAAATGCGACACTCAATAAATTACCGACTGTTCCCATTATTCGTGACGGCTAATCATTGATTATTTACTGCGATTTTATAAAAACTAATAATGATTGCTTACCAATTTATAAAGAAATAATTCTATTTAAAAATTAAAAAATTTTAAAGCAATTAAACGTTTAATCCATAGATTTAAAATATAACATAAATAACTTAAGATGTTATGTTAGTCACTATTGTTTATTATATTGTTTAATCATTCATAAATCACAATTAATTTTACTGGAATGACGAAAAGACAATATAAAAGCAAAATGTTGACGTATCTTTATTGCTGCCTAACAGACTTATCAACAATTGAGTTGAATGATATTTTATCGAAAGAACAATGACGAAAAGTAAATGAAACAGTCAAATTCAACAAATCAAATTTTGGCTGAAATTCACGGTGCAAAAAAATAAACATTTGCCTCTTCAAGAAAAATATACGAAGCTTGTTGCAAATCACTTAAATCAGAGGGGAAAAATGTTCGACAAATTCCATGAACTACAAAAAGTATAATTTTACACACATTAAACCCGAAAGTTACAGTGCAATTGCAGATGTTGGTTTGGCTATACATAAAGCTCTATTTTTGCAGACGGGGCGGTAAAAATGTTGAGAAAATGATGGGTATAACAATCAATGGTTGTTAAACAAGTTTCTGTTAGTGTTATAATAAGATGCTACATCATTCAAAATATTGAAGAAGAAACAAAAAATCAAAAAAATAACTCTGAAAGCGCAATTGGAGGAAGAATGTATATAATGGACAAGTGAGCAATTTAGTCAGTTGCCTTTTCAAAAGGTATATTTATAAGTTAAATAAACACCGTGGCAGACGGTGGTAACGATCAAAGGACTCTTTTTAACGAAAATAATCAGGAATGGTACCAAAATCGCCCCATATAAGGAAATGTAAATATCAACATTTACCAGACATAGTTGTCAGTTATATCACCTAAATGAAATTTATACGAATCACAGTTTAAGGGTATTGGCATGTAATATTTTAAAATGAAATTTTTCCGACTGACGTAGGCCTAATGGCAGTTTCGGGTCATATTACATAAGTACATTTACATCCTCGCTGAAAATGTATGACCGCCCCTCGGAAGAGATAAAGGAAAACATGAGTGACTTTTCAGGAAATTCTATTGTAATATCATCATTGTCTCTAGAATCCTCAACCCCACAGGAATCATTACCAAGTTGTTCCTATCTGTCTGCGTTATCGGAGCCATCCTTATTATCTTCCAACGAAATTGTACAATACACCTCGATTGAAGACATTTCTATGCTTCTGCTATAGCATGCGATGACAATATTTTAAATAAAGCACTGGATAAGTGGGAGAGAGGACAAGTTGTTTATAAAAACCAGCGTTTAATAATCGTACCAATGTAACCATTAATTTTTTTCGATGAAATCTGTATTGTGTTATTTGTTAAAACTCACATTATTGTAAGTGTTGAATAATATTATTAATGAAATCCGATGTTATATACGAATTGATTAATTGATATTCAAATCTGATGAATATATTTTAATGTTACACGAATTTTAAAATTCCAGAAATTCAAGAGATAAAAATATACAATATAGCCTACTATACTTAGTTTTATAATAAGTTATAAAAATCATATTTTTATCAAAAACATATGCACAAATATATAATTTAGGTTATGTATCACAATGAGCCAGTGTTATATGTTTATATAAATTTTGATACAAAAGAAAATAAATCCCTGTTTAACTAATTAATTATAGCATACTTATTTAGATCATAAAAATATGATATGCAGATAAACTGTCTGTAGATAGCTCTTTCTTTTATTAATTTTGATCTATATTTGCATGTGACTTTTGAAGGTAAAGTGGATTTCAAAAGGATATATAGTATATGCGGTAGTGTTAATTAATTTATTGGAATTGTATTTTTCTAATGTCACATTCTTCCAAAATTTGGCCTCATTTTCAATAGTTATAAATGTGAATTTTCTTGTTGCCGAATAAAGTCACCCCATCGCATTTTTCTTTATGGCGCTAAACTATGGTTTCTTAAATTTATATTCAACTAAACGTCTTAAATCGTAACGTGTCAATTCCAACTATATTACTGTATTGTTGATCAATTACCAGGTATACATGTATATTAAAATAATCCAAATCTACACTACTTGTTTTTCCATTTGCGTGTAGAGGACCGTTTCTTTTCGTTTGCAGCAAGGTCTCTCTCCTTTAGCGTGATTCTCGTCCAATCGTTTATCCACGTACCCGGCCTTATAATGTCGTCTTCGAAGTTCTCTATTTCCTATGTCCAGATTCTGCCTTCAAAAAACAGTGAGTGAAAACAACAAAAAAAACAACAAAAAAAACTTCAAAAAAACATACTGCAATCTTTTCCTTTTTTGTGGCGTTCAGAAAAACAGTTTCAATGCTCATCTCTTTTAAGACTGACTCGTAAGGTCAACGTTAAGTCTATTATATTTTATTCGAAAGTCGATTGGTATCAGAAACCGCGAACGTATAGGTCTAGCAGTTATGCAGGGTGATATAACGGAGATAAAGCCGGTCATAATTAATTTGTCAATAATCACTTCGTTCATCAAAAAGTTTAATTCTAGATTAATTATGTTATATATTATCTCGTTCATTTCAATAATTATTAATGAATTTATTGTTTAATTTACATGCATACTTGTTATAACTACGAGTAGAATGTAGCATTTCTAATTGAATTAAGAAGGCTGAAATATTAATAATCAGAGGCCGCGTTAGCGGCCGACGATGATTGATATTTCAGCCTGATTAATTCAAATTTAAATGCTATTGTTTACGCTTTATATATTTTTTATTATTTATTTACGATTAATTTTTTATTTATTAATTTTAATTATTAATTTTATTAATTTTTATTTTAATTTGAATTAATCAGACAGAAATATCTTTCATCTTTAGATTTAATCATGCCATTTTATTAGGTAAAATGAATCGGCAAATAAATAATAAAAACCATCGAATACGTAAACAATAG
>JAUZND010080235.1:0-16131 GCA_034780555.1 Coelogynopora nodosa | reverse complement strand
TTCTTGTGTTTAGTTAATTGATTGATTGATCGATTAATTGATTTCCCTATGGTGCGTATATTTTGGGACACCCTGTAGTTTGAAAGTATTTTACAATATTAGAAAACAGTGATCGATGATTAAAATATTAGTAATAAAAAAATTTCTGTGCAGCTTATAAATAAACAAGCTTAGATAACAGTTTAGAAAAACATTAAAAAATAAAATTGTTATATTGTTGTCTAAACCTGTTGAGATATTGCTGCAAAAACAACTTTGAAAAATTCTTGAATAAGGAAAGTATATATATAGCTAACTATATTCAGAAAAACCATAATAATTAACGCAATCTATATATTTCAGTGGTAATGGTGATAGTCAACACAAATTAGTTCACCTATTCGAACTATATATACATATATACGTATATATAATATCTCTATCACCTTTAAATTCTCTGTATGCATCCTAAATTTGAATCAAGAAATTTTATATCATTTCTATTCTTAATAAACAGGTGAAATCATCCGTCAACTGTCGTATTTATCTTTTATTAGTTTCAGAATAAATTATAGCCCGAAGAGAGGAGCATTAATAATTTACCACTCTAACCACTATAAGACATCAAGACAATTTCAAGGTTTTTTTCATCAGAGTTTATTTACAATGAAACAATCACCCTTAATTGTACTTTAATTGCAACAATTTTATTGTAGTCGACACATTCTACGGTGTCTATAGATGTAAGGAGAGGCTACTTTCAAAAGAGAATTAAATAATAAATCTGATCATATCAACTAGCTAAATCAAAGTTGGTTTGTATGTACAAATATTAATCCATTTTTATTAAAATATATTCTAAATCTAAGATGTTGTATATGTAATCCACATGATGTGATGGCATAATATCCCCCAGGCCTCTCTGAACCATGAACATTTAACTATCAATCTTTGTAAAGTCATTTTATACTGAAATTTTAAACTTTTGTCTAACACAAATAATTTTATCTGCTTATCTGAGAGGTTATTTTTCTATACTGAGACCTCACTTTTCATATCTCAATATTTATGCTTTTAAATTTGAAGGTGGCTGTATGATAGCAGGCCAAAAAAATCAAGTTTGGTATAAATACTCCATTTTTTAATTTATTGTTTCTCTCAAATTTCTTGTTAACTTTTTCTTATTAAATTTTTTTGTTAAAATTATGCAAATTATTTTCAAAATTTAAATAGTTTTTCTTATTCAATGAAATATTAATTATAGTAAGCAGTGCTTATATAAAAAATATTTCAAATGCAATTATTATAGTTTTGCGCATATTCTGTGACCGTTAAAAATGTAATTGGATTTGTCCGATTTTTTACTTTATTCATTTATAAAGTAAAAACAAATGTCTTGCATTGAAATGCTTCAAATTATAGTTTAATAAATTTTCAGTTACAATAAATTAAAACAATTTTATACTTTTTAAATTCATCATTCGGATTTTTTTTTCAATATTGCATAGTGCATTTTAATGATTTTGATCGTTTACATTTTTACATTTATTCTAAAATATTTCACTAATTATAAATAAGAAAAGTAATAACGTAAAATATTTAATGATTTGTCTTACTTAATGCTACATGTTCGTTACAATTAAAAAAATTCGAACTTCCTAAATTATAGTTAAAATTAATAGTAATATTGTATAATAAATTATTTTTTGAAATTTCTTTAAAGTTATAAAATATTTTATTTAATTTGTGTGTGCCGATAACACAAAATGTAAAATATAGAAAGCTGCAATGAAAAGTGTAGCATTATCTCTGAGAAGTCATTCTTGTTGTCGATTTTCATACATTGTTTTTGAAATTGACACATTTTTTCTTATTTTATATAATAGTAAAATTCATGAATATTAAGTACTCAACTGACCAATATTGAATTTCAATGGATGCACAATAAAAGCATAGTCAACAATTAAATAATTATAAGATATATTTACAACAAAATGTATCGAAATAAAAAAAACTATAGAAAAATTTAAAACAGAAATTTTCTTTTAAATATTTTTTGTTTTTTATCAAATAGTGTTTAAAACATTCCGTATTTTATTAAAAAACACTTGATTAAATTTGATATGAAAATATTTTACTAATAGTCTAATATAATTATTTCACAAAAATTACACTAGAAGTGTAGATCTAAGGTTTCAATCTGAGCAGTTTTTCTATTTTAATCATATTTATAACTTTATTCATTATTTTTTAAATCATTACAAAATTAAAGTTATGATATTTTTAATTAATTCTTTGTCTACGCACTATGGTATATAAATTAATTTGATTCATATAAACAATAATATACTAATCTCATTTATTTGAATTAAAGTTTAGTTAATCATTATAAATGTAAGCATTAGTCATGTATAGGAATATGTTATGCTATTCAGGTGCATTATATTGTAGGTCAAGGTGGCCCGAATGAAGTGTGAGCAACTTGTTTCGGTCTACGCATCCCTTTCAATAAAATGATAAAATTGGAGAAAATATATACTCAGTCCTGTCTTGCAATCGACTCAGAATAATACTGGGAAGGTATTGCCTTGATCCAGAGAAATAGGATGTACAGTTGTCGCAATTAATAATAAAATTTTATAGTAGCTCATCCAACTGATGCGAACGTCCGTTTCAGGGAACCATTGTGCTCTTTCTAAAAGGCTTTCATTCCTGCATTCTCCTCCTGAACTAATTCTCTTTGTGTCAAGTTGAATAACTGATTAATTTGGTTCCATCACTCGACGAATGTTTCGGTTATTGTGTAAAGCAATTGGTAGGTTTTCATCATTTCTAATTATTTAGCCATGGTCAGATATTTATATATTGTTGGTAATATTCTTTTCTAACATTTTTTTAAATCAATAGAAACGATATTTATTTTATTTCAAAATCATTATATTTAAGGTTATCTAACAAGAAACTTCATATATGTACACACTTTTGTTAAAAAATTCCTACTGTTTATTAGAAAAAAATTTGCAACTTCTTACAAATACATTTTTCGATTTCTTCTATTAAATTTTCATTTAATTTCAGTATATAAGAACATCGAAAAAATTATTCCTATTAATGTTCTATAAAGTAAAATTGTATTAAGTTATTGACTCTTCTGCTTTAAAGAAACTTGTTCTGTTATTTAACACATTTAAATAATTAAGTAAAACGTCAACGAATTTATGCAATGAGGCATATATTTGTATAATTTAATATTTTTTTATATCTAGAATTGTAAACAATCTGTTAATTATTAACTTTTGAAATATTTTTATCAATAAAAAACAGACAATTCAATAAATATTATGTTAAATATTTTTTGTCACGTTTCTGATTTTACATTTATTAATAATTTTTTTATAATAATTTGCAAAATAACGAAACAACAATAATAAACATATTTAAGAGTAAACACAAAAATAGTACAAGAAACCTCATCCTCCCCACTCTGCGTCGTATGTGTATCAATTTTATATAATTACTTTTTAAAGATCAATTAAGGTAATAACGTTTATAATAATCATCAGGAATATTCAAAGAAACAATGCCTTCATCAAATCAAAATAGAAAGTGTGTAGTGAATAACTTCGATAAAAAGCTTGTATAAATATATTTTTTAAATGCTTCATAAGATCAATTCGTTTGTGACCATCAACATATTTGAGTGATATACAAGGTATTTTCAAAATGTTTGTATTTATTTGAAAGCCTAAAAAGGGTTGTTGCAAAAATTAAAGATGAAAAAGTATTCAAAATGATCAATTTACATAAAAATATACGTATAAAAGAGTCATTTGCTACTCCCTCTTAATAGAACTCAGTAGACTTCCCAAACTATTTGTATATTATTCACTTATGAAACTAAAAGAAGCATTTCGTAATTAATCTCTTCATCATCATGCTTCATCATCAGACATGTGAATTCTCCCAAAGGTTGAGTGTAATTTGATCATTTAATCGCTTAATTCCATATACTCTGGTTGCGAATAGGTGAAACTCGTTAGACTGCATATACTAAAAGAATTAGTATTTTTGTTGAAATCTTTCTTTAATAATGATTTTAATTTACTTTAAAATATTCAAAATATTGTTAATATCAATTTTTCTCGGCTTTTTACATTATATCCTTCAAATTAATCGCTTATTTTACCAGGTGGTATAGGCCACAACATTATAAATACAATTCATTATTTTGACATATATTAGATATATAAAACTGATTTTAATTAGTCCTGAATTTAATACTGATGGTAATACACCTTTCAATTAGAATATATAAATGTTATCGTAAATATAGATATCTATAGTTTTGATTATATTGAATTTTTGGATTCAATTCGTTGAATTACAAATACATAGTATCTAAAATATTAACCACATTAATATTGTAGGGTTAATACATTTAGCGGCAATAAACACTTTAAATTTTGTAAATAATTATATATATTGTATATTTGTATTTTTATTTATATCGATATATTACTTACCTACTTATAGGTTTATATTATCATTTTAGAAGTATATTTTGAAAATATTAATAAAGATTAAAAAAATGTAGTGGTTTTTAAATACCTCATCTAGTATTTTTTGTTTACACTTGGCGACAAAGTCATTTTAGAAGGTTCTACTATAAATACCACAACATTACTATATATCGATTAAATAAATTTAACTTTAATTATTTATTTTAGTACTATTTTAATTTAATTAAATATTTAGTATTATTTTCAATAAATGTAATCCCTTCTTTAGAGCATCATTAGCCAGTTGTATCCATTTTTTTTATTAATCCTTCACAATCCCTGTGATTTTATATGTGTGGTAGTTCTTGAGGGGGGGTTCTGGAAATCATTATTTCCATTGACGGAGTTATCTTAAATGTGGTACATGCATACCTTGTTTCTAATTTTCAAATATGTTAAAAAAATTAAAGTTCCATTTTTACTTATTGAGTTTTTGATGATGACGGCATAAATGGCTACTTTAAAAAAATTAAAATAATAAAATGTATGAATCTTAAATTCAAAATTCAAAATTTAAAATAAATGTTCATTATTGTTCATAGTTTCATGTTTTTATTACGGCATAAGGCCGACACATAGAAATCCAAAAAGAAAATATGATTTTTGCACCAAATTAAATTTGTATACAGATAACTATGAGTTATAACAAATATACAAGTTTTGGAGCTCTTTGAGAAACAGAAAATTCTATTTCAGTGACCGAGATGATCTGGCTGGATTACTGGCTGGAAGTAACGTCTTAAAAATATAGACATTTTTCATGAATTGAACTTATTGAAACTTAGCAGAATAATTTTTACATCATTTTAGAGTAATGTAAAAATCATGTACATAAGTTGCATTGTATCATGTAATGCGTTTACGTATATATGTTTCTATTCTTTTGTTGTTCTATTTCATTGCTATTAAATGCAGAGGTTGAACCAAAATCAATAAATAATTTATCCAATATAGCATAAATTAACAAGACGTAACTATATATATTTGTTTCGATGAGAAAACATCCCTACTAATACATTTTTTAATGTGTGTTGTGATCTTGTCTGGCCCGGACTAGGTAATAAAATTGATGTTTGAGATCATGGGCTTCTCTAATTAATCAATCACTCTGAAACTTGGAATAATAGTTATATACAATATTTTATAACAACGAACAACATTTCACATAAATATGATACTGTTGGAGGTCAGGATAACAACTTCGAATGTTTAACATACGAAATTGGTACTTGTCGGTCCAAACAATATAAAATTCCATCATTTTTTATAGATTTTTAGAAATGTGACGTTTATGTTTAATTCTTTGGGGTAGATTATTTACAGCAAATTTTAGAATTCTTGATTTTCATTAGTTGTTGAATCCGATCCAAAACCAAAAACTGAAAAATTATATATTTTTCTTTACTAATCTAATTCACAATATATTTTATAACAATAATATAAAAACCAACCAAAAGTAACTAATTCTTAAAGATCGTCTTTTTTACGATTTTTCAAATATGAAACTTTTTCAGGGGCCGGTTACGTGACCTAAGGGGTGCTAATAACATTTTCAAATGAAAAAATGACCGCTAGAAAATTTATTTCACTGGGTACTAATTTTATCCCGATTGTTTGTGTCGTTTTTCAACGATTGGATGATATGCGGTTAAAAAGGAGGTGTACAGCTCCCCCACCCCATGGAGAAAATAAATAGTAGTAATACTGGGGTTTAATGAAAATGATTAATGTGATAGTATGCTGTTCCATTTAACCAGGAAGACTTGAACTCTATGCATTATTGATAATATATATATATATTGTATATGGTCATTATAATTTGTAATAGTTTATAATAATTTATATAGTTTGTGATGATAAAGTGAAGAGTAGAAATATTTGTTTTCATAAATGAAAGATCTTAGCTATGTATCAAAATAAAATGATATATGGCCCAGAAAAAGTAGTATAATATATGGTCCACAAAATGTAAAATTTATTGTCCAGAAAAAGTAGATTATTTCTATATTTTATTTTAAATTTGACTATGTGTAAAAAACTCTTGTAGACACCTCATATTTGATTTGGGCATTATTATTATTTTATTTATCTAAAATTAACTTATATTTAAATAAACTTTAAAAAAATTAAAAAATATTAAATAGATTAAACACATAATTTAATCTTTCATTTAAAAATAGACATATTAGGATTTTATTTAAGAAATAATTTTATAATAAATATTAAGATTTTTTATTATTATGTATATATAATTTGTTCGAATAATAAATTTTAATTAAACAATAAATTCATAATTTGAAATAAAACGTAAAAGTATCTTAAGAGTGGGCATTTTCTAAAAGTATAAAACAAGCAAAAATTATTTTAAATATTTTTAACATTTCAAAAAAATAGAAACAGTATATATTAAGCCAAGGAGAATTATTATTACTAAAAATAAAAATATATACCTTCGTTAATCTATTATAAAAATTCATCAATATTTCAATTCAACTGATGCATTAAAAATAATTATTGAGTTCGAGCCATTTTTTATATAATAATTTATTTTATTTTTTAAATTTTACTATATAATATTATTTATTGAATGTTATTGTATTGATATTAAATACCATAATGTCAATTATTTAGTAATTGTACAGCATTTATAATTATAGAGTAATTCAAATGATTAATGTTAACGTGTTGATTTATAATTTGGAAGGAATATATATTATAACAGAAGTAGATCATGTTTAAAATGGCTAATTTCCATCAAGTACAAAAGATATTTTTCTACTTGATGTTTGCTTTATATATAGGTAACTATACCTAAAACTATATAAAAAAGTTTAGTATTGTTTATTCATTGAGTACAGTTAACGTATTATAGAAGTTTTTCGTTTAAAGATTTATTACTCTTGATTGTATAATATATTTATTTCATTCTTCTTTTAAAAATAAGTTAATTTATAAAGATTTGATATTTTAAACATTTTTGAAAAAGAAAAAGTATACCAAACATTTTTGTGGCTTGTGCCGAACTTTGAAGTGGTTAAATATATAGGTAAAAAAGCTTTATATATTTCAGGAATTTTCAAATCGCACATAATAAATTTTAATTGAAATCATGATATACATTCTTACATTTTTGTTTAAATTTGACTTTGTAAAACGATTATTTCTTGCTGCTATTACTAAGTTCAATTATTCTTAAACAAGGTTTTTTTGTTTTTAAAAAAAAAATTATTCCAAAAATATATATCGTAGTAAATACATTCGCCTAGTAATTAATACACATTAATGGACATGAAGAAAATATCCATTTATATCACAGTTATTACATTCTTATTTTAATATGCCAACATATACGAAATATTTATTTATTTTCTGACAGTGTCTAACACACATACACATACCTAAATTAAAAAAATGTTTTAAACAATGTGATTAAATTTTTTGTACTCACCCATATTAATATAAGTGTATAATTTTCGAATTTGATAAAAGTTCTTATTCACTTATTAAATCAGTTTATTAGTGTCACATAAATAATCCATCAATCAAGTAGGTATAATATTATAAAGTGGATGCGGCAAATACAACTCGTCGTGCAGTTTGGTATTTAACACAGTCACTAGAAGAATATTGGCCGCCGAAGATTTGATCCGTTAACTCCCCCGAGAAGCAAACTTAACTTCCTGTCAAATACTGAGATCAAAGACTTGTTGTCGTCTTGAAGACGTTCTCTTTGAGTACACGGCCAATATACTTCCCTATTTGAAACGCAAATTTTACTCTGGAAAGTGATTACTGTTAAGGCGACATGGATGGGAGATCGCTAAGGAGAAATATCTTTCCCTCTTGAATTGGATTGGCCAGCGTCTGATAGCTAGCTTGAGGAGACTATGTGTGTTTACTAAGCGAAGCTGATACCCTATGGGGAAAGTAGTCTATAGGAGGCAAATTTTGAGAAAGCAATTTCCACGGCTGAATCAACATGTTGAGAAATCTGTAGCTGACTGTGGTGCCAATCAATAAGAATAAGAAAGAGGTTTATTATTGAGTTTTTTATCTTCTCAACAAACCGAATTTAAAACTAATAAGCTAGCTTAAATTGTGTTAAAATGTAGATGACATGGAAAAAGTTCAACACAAATATTGCATTATTTTCTCAAAAAACAATCAGGTGTCACATCAAGCATAATAAAACTTTATTTAATCCTGCAATTTCCACAAGACTTAGTGCATAAATGTCTTGCATTATCTTCTCATTTAAAAGAGAGAGCCGGCATTCATGGGATAAGGGAAACAGTCGCTTTCGCACGGGGATTGCTTTTTTCTCACCGCCGAAGTTCTCATTTCACTGACTTACAGATATTTTCTAGCAGAAGACATTATAGTTTGTCCCGGGATAATAAGCCTACTTGCAATCAGTTTCAGCTCTGCCGCCTCTTAATAACGGCAAAAGTTGATTTCGAATCTGCTCATTTTTTACGGTCATACGTAATAATTCGTTATACTTTTTTACTCCATATTCTGCATAGTTTACCCCTAAATAATAAACTATAATATTATATATTGAGATATTCCTTATTCGTGTGAAACGAGCCCCAGTTAAAAAATGGTATTATTATTGCATTCATTTTTATTAGATATTCCTTCCCATCAACATTCTAATGCTTAAACGCTGCGTTGAAACTACTGATTTTTTCTGAAGACTATTTGACTTTTATTATTGATTATTCTTAACGTATTTTTCCAGTAAAGGTTCTTTACTTTTAATTAGGACAATCAAAAATAAATGACAGGGATGCGAGTTTCTTCTATATATGCATTCGAAGCACACCAGCTTCTTGGTATAGCAATAAAGACGAAGGGACTATTGTTCTTCATAACTGTCAAGAAAAAACGATTTAGCCTCTTCAGGACTTTGATATAAGATGAAGAGGGTATATTAGTTCAATCCTCCAGGGTTTCTAGTTTCCAGGCAACATTATGGAAACTTTTTAGAATTGTCTTATATAATATCGCGTATAAAAATTATAACCGAAAGAATTACTTTTTACTTTGACCAAAATAATTTTGAATCGTTTGAATTACCATAGTTTGTAAAATATCGAATTATTAATTTAGTATTATCTATTTTTGATATAAACTACTTCGGTATCTGAATGCTAAGATGATAAAATTGATTTGTTTGGGGATTCAACGGGTTCTGATTAAAAATGTTTTAAAAGGAAAAATATTTTAATATAAAAATTGCTAAACAATTTCATTTTATTTTAAATTAAATTATAAAATAAATATAAAGTATTTTAAAAAATAGTACATGTAATTATGATGAACTATTTATACGTGTTTTATATTATTGACGACATCATATTAAACATCGTGCTCAGCCTTTTTGAAAAAAATATGAAGTTATAATTCCCTCAATATCCTAATTAATTTTCTTATTACAAGGCGGTAAATAATATATGCATACGAAAAAACTTGTCTTGAGATTCCAAAATGGATTATAAAATAAATTTTGTTTACAAACATAACTAATTAACTAAAATAATAATATTTTGCTTTAGTAAAAGACATTTTTTATGCTGAACATTGCGTCTTTTACCAAAATTCAACATTAAAATTTCTATTTTTATCAAAATCACAATTACTAAGTAAAGGCTGTATGTTGCAATCAACTATATGGCTGCAAAAATCAATGTAATTGCTCAATGATATGAATGAGTGTGTACGACTGAGCATATAGCGATAAGCTTGGCATAATACTGTATATGGGTGTTATAATAAGTATTATATTAAATTATCTATTTAATAAAATAACAAAATAATGCAAGAATATATACTTTTACAAAAACAATAATATAATATAATTAATAAATTTACTTGAATCAAAAGTCTCCATTAAAAAAACTTTAAAAATTTAATCTGTCAAAACTTTATAATTAAAACCAAATATACTACTCTTAGTATCAAGAGAAACAGGTTTGTGTCAAATGAGTATAGTTCGTATTTTACACAACAACAAGTGGCATCTTTTCAAGCTGCAAATGATTCAATATATAAGACAGAAGATGATAAATTGTAAATTAAGATTTTCTAAATGTTTCCTAGAAAAGATAAGGAACAACAGGTAGTTTTCAACTAGCATTGCATTCTCTGGTGAAGCGAATTTCTTCGTCTATGTTAAGGTTAATATACAAAACCTACACTACTGGACTGACCACAATTCAAATAAATTGGATGAGGGATTGCAAAATGGTCGGTGTTGGTGCAGAGGCGATGGTTTGGTGTGGTGTATGGGCAGGGGCGACCGCCTTATTGAGCCCTTATTCATCGATGACAACCTTAATGCAGCATAATAACTCAACATATTGCCAAACCTTATCACACTTGCACTACTGAATAATGATGCTGGATTATTTCAATGGTTCCAGCAAGACGGATCTTCACCACACTATATGGGACTGATGTTCGAAATTTCTCTCATGAACAGCTTCCCAATTCCTGGTTAGGTCGCCGTGGCTATGACGGGGAGTGGCCTCCGAGGTCGCCTGACCTTAATCCACTAGACTTTTACCTTTGGGATCACTTGAAATATTTTTTTTACCAAGTGAAAATGCGGGACATTGTTCATCTACAGGAGCGTATCAGCAATAGATGTACCCATATCACACCCGAAGTGTTGAAGAATGTTATGCGTGAAAACACATTGAACCCATTCTGTGAATCTGAACTTTTAGAACTGATTTATTATAATTACGAATAATGAATTACAAAAATACATTGTATTAATAATTAATAACTAAATACATTGTAATAATAATGAATTGTTAAAAAAGTTGTAATACTTCGTAAATAAATGTGTTCGTTTTTTGTATGGAGACTTTTGATTCACCCTGTATAGCTATAAATATATTTAAAAAAATTTTTTTTTACAATTTTGTAATTTAAAGGCTAATCGTCTCCTTGAATTATTTATAATTAGATAGTACAAATATTTATTTTAGTATATACAATCTACTTTATTTCAACTCTAAATGTAGTTAATAATATTGAATGTACTATATTTAAATGTTTCAGTTATAAATAAGTATAGTAAACAAAAATCCAATTACAGGATACAATAGTATGAATTACATAAATACAATAGTATACTTATGACTATATATATGTTGTGTAACATATAACAAAATAATTTAATCTATGTAGTTATCACAATGTAATATAATAACAGTATAGTTAAAATGTCCTTATATATATATTGTATATATTTATTTTCTTTACAAAAACAAGTTTATAATTTCATTAAAATATAAGACAGTATGTCGATTACTATCACATCTAACCTCACGTTGCTATTTTATGAAGAAAGAAAATATTTTCCGTTTAAAGCCTAACTAATACTTACAAATATCTAATTAAATACGTATAACACTGGTAGTATATTATCAAAAGCGTGTTAAATTTAAAATAGTTATAGTAGCAATTATTAATTGATTTTAAAAGTATTTAATTGAAACCAGATAATTTTTGTACCATGCGGTGCTTCTATATTAATAAAGCTTCTGTTTTATATATAAATCAATCTGATATTAACGAATAATTTTACTGCATCTATTAATATATATATATAAAATTTAACGGAAATTAAGAGCACAATTATGTTTATTTATATGTTAATCACAGGGATTATTATTATAAAATAAGGGATATAAAAATCACACTCATTTAATGCACCCGTTAGAACGCGTTATTGAAACTATATTATAGAGCGTTTGATATAGTTGATCTAGCGAAAATATTTTGAATCATATTGAATCTGATTTCTATAATTGGAGATGTGGCAGTTTTATACTTTTTCTACAACATCCGAAGTCAGTTAAACTTTACTATTTTTATTCTTTAAAAAATTTAAACTAAACCATCAGTAAAATTAGACATTTAAACATTAAATATACTGTACTCTCCATTTTACAACATGTACAGAAATAAGTTTATAATATGATCACAATTTAATGAGAAGCAGTAAAATTATAAATGAGTTTACTTATTTTTATCATCTTTTCATTTCGTTGAATAAACAGTTATGAAATGTGTTATATTTAGCTCAATATTTAAATTAATTTTGGATAAAAATCACAATAAATAATACCTTTCAAATATCCTACTGAAGCAAACTACTGACACATTATTCGCCTGTGGGGAGATTTAGTCATTTACGATGTTTTGTTATCGTTAGAACCAAATCAGCAGACTACAACCCATAGCAACGAAATGGTTCGATTGAAATATGAAGTTATCATCAAAATCTATTGACTCGGACAAAATTACTATTGTTAGCAAATGAGAGCGACTGATTGTACTGAAACGTACTAAAAATAGTATGATGAAACAGGTCGATATTTTACAAATTATGTATAATATTTTTTAATCATATATATTTCAATAAAAATACGCAACCAAATAAATATTATATACATATATATATATAAACACTAAAAATACTTTTATACATTACTAAAATAACTTCATTTTACTTTATCAAAATTTAAGCTATACGTTATTATTTAAAATGTTAATTAATTATATATATTTCGAGTTTAATTTGACTAATTTCCATACTTATCGATATTTCCGATGGTTTTCGTTACCTTAAATTCTATATGCATACATAACAAACAAAATTTTATCATTTACCAAACTATTATTCAAATAATAGTAATATATTTATCGCTATTTTGGTAAGAACTATAATGTTCAATTTATTTAATTAAATCATTTAACTAAGGTTTACAATTCCACTAGTGAAAGCCAACACTGCGTATATTATTTTAATATTGATTTTACATCAATTAATTGTAAATGAAGAAATCGTAACCACAAAATGCAGAAAAACTGTAAGATCGTGTCGAAAGTAAAATTAGATTTTAATTGTCAAAAATATATAGTTTTATCAATTTGTAAAGTTACCCCATAAAAAATGTGCTTCAAAAGTTGTTCCTTTAAAAAAATGATCCCCTTAAAAGTTACTTTCAAAATCGATACTCTTGTAAACTATATCTGATCATGTGAAAATCAATATATTAATTCATTATGGTTCAAAGCATAGGTATGAATTGCTATTTTCTCTCTCTCTCTCTCACACACACACACTAGAATAAACAAACAATCCATATCTATGATTCACAGAGCTTAAGTTGCAAATTTCAGCCACGATCGGTTGCACTCTACACAAATTATGCAATTGTTTAAAATGTTTATAGCATGAAATATTTATATGGCCTTCATTTCCTTAAATTTTATTACGGTCCATATTTAAGATTTATGTGTTTTGATTTATTGCTTGTTTTTTCATCAGATTTAATGTTTGTAGAAATTTTGCAAATGCGTAAAAAAAGTATCATTTATGAATAATCAATTTACGTTATTAACTATTCACCATAAATAAAATACGATAGTTGTGAATTTTCGAAAATTGTAACCTGACTTTGACAAAATTATAAATTAAAATTTAGCTATACGTATTTATTCAATTTTTTAAATATACTTATTGGTGATGGAAACACTAAAAATACACAGATTATGCAAAAATATAATCTAATTGTTTACATTTTAGAGCTTTCACAACCTCAAATCAGCACTCTTTTTAGGCTATCCAAAAACCAATTACATTCCTTATTTACCAGAATAGGCGTTCTGATAAAAACCTGTGAAACATGCAGACCATGTCAAATTAAACTATATGATGTACTATATACAAAAATGATAGTATATAAAGAATCATTATATTATTCTAAAAATGATTACAGGTTGTCTACAATGTAAACAAAAAAATTAAATTTTCGTATATTTTTTTTCCTTTTTCAATTTCAATGATCAACGAGTAATTTTGCTGCATCTATTAAAATAGATATACAATGTATACTGTATATATAATTGAATGGAAATTAAAAGCACAATTATGTTTATTTATGTGTTAACCACAGGGATTATAATCATGAAAGAAAGGATATAAAAAGCTTACTCATTCAATACAACCGCCAGAACGCATTATTGACACTATATTATAGTGCGCTTGATAGTTGATCTACCGAAAATATTTCCATATGTGTCAGTAATTCGTTCAAACGTCAATATATATCATCATATAATGTCAATATTGTCAATATCGGATTTTTGATAAAGCTGCGCTAAATTTTCAAAATCCTATATGATTAATGTTTAGATTCAGAGAGTATACATGAAGCATAACATCTGTTATTATAATAACTAAAGTAACGTGCTATAATGTAACACCTATATAGAATGAAGGCACAAAAGCTAAAAACTTATCTTTATTGACCATTAGAAATAAGGTTACTTATAAATTTCTATTAAACCCTTCTGTGAAATTGTTCAAGCGAGTGTCACTTCATCATTAATATTGATCATATATAAATTTTCATTAATAAAGTTTTTCAATTAGCAAAACAGAAAATAACAATATAAGAAAAAATAAGATAAGAAAAAACAGCGCCTGCTGCAAAATAGTTACAATTGGTAGCAAATTTTCGAAGTATACTTCCATAGTGCTGTATAACAATATAATGATTTAACATATGACAAGTATGAAGAAATATTTACAAATCTTTATAGTTTCCAATCATTATCATTATTATTTACCAATCTTTATCAACGAAGATATTTACAATTACATTAGCAATCACGTAAATCAGTAGAAAAGCGGAAAGTTTTCGAATACCAACAGCAGAACACTTGCAGGTTCGAAAAATACACAAATCTGCCATGGTTCGAAAAGTAATATTTTATAAAATAATATAACATTACAAGGTATTTTAATATTATGATATGGAAATAGTGTCGACATTATTGTATATATATTATATTTATCAAAGTAATCTATTAAAGGCTAACATATTGTACGAACAATATTTTTATCCAAGTGTGTAAGGATATGTTATATAGAATAACCAACGTTAATGTTTGACATTTTTATGTATAATATACATAATAATAATAGCTATTTTATTGATACTTTAATTAATAAAATTAGTACCAAGTTGACTAACGCAATTTTTTATATATTATATACCTATATATGAAAACACAATATTTAATAGCATATCTATATATGTTTTAAAGTTTTAACGCAATAATATATTTTCAATATTAATTACTTAAAATAATATTATCTATTTGAAATTAACTTCAATTAATTTTTTTATGTTGGATAACAAGACAACAATTTTTCGTCTGTATATTGTAGTATCTTTTGGATTTTTCTGTATTTCCCAATTATTAATTTATTGATAGTTTCTAGTTTTACGATAGTATTAATTCTAACAGCAGAAATAATAAAACACTAAATTTTTCTTCGATTGTATATCAACGCGTCGTATATTATGAGACTCTTTATAAATAGTATTTTTTACTATATATATATATAAATATATATATATATTAATTTTACTACTGTTGTACAATTTGAAGTAGTAAAATTATGCACGTATAGGTATATAATAATAATAATAATAATAATAATAATAATAGTGGCTTTATTTCCTGTATAAAACGGTGTTTATAAAAAGGAAAAAGATGC
>JAUZND010080224.1:5697-16133 GCA_034780555.1 Coelogynopora nodosa | reverse complement strand
GTGAGCAAAAAAATCAATGAAGCGATTTTTTGCTCACTCTATAGTAAAAACATAGAGCGATTTCTTTTTGCTCACTATAAACAGTGAGCATAAAAATTTTGGTCACCCATTTATAATATAAGCGTGGCATAAAATAACATATACTTCGTTAAATATTCTATTCCGACGTTGCGTATTCATGTCATTTCAATATATTTTATATAATAGATTTTGATACATACTTAATTTCTTAATGGAAACTATAAGTCTTGGTCATTAGGTACATTTATGTTTATATATGTATTTTATGTGCATTATGTTCGTGACAATTGTATTTATCAACATTACCCAATAGCATATAATGTAAACAATTATACGTATCACATAAAGTATACAATTCACAATTATCATACTAAATTACAATCAATAATCAATAAATTACTGAGAACAATCAATAATTTGATTTTATACTTACATTTAAAAAATTAAACATTTTAGAAATAAAAATTATTTTTTATTCTTGACCTAATTTTGCACATTTGAATAAACAATAATTCTGCATACTATATTGTAATATTTATATACATACAAAAACAAACATACAACACCTGTGACGTCATCGATTTTGGCATGTTGAGAAAAGAAAGTATTTCTTAGAATACTTTTCTCAATATTCGTAATATATTTATTTAGTTTATATAAATTTCATCAAATTGATGGGCGCGTTAACGGTATTTAAATTCTTTTTCTTCTTAAACCACGGAAGATAACTACTTATACATAATATAAATGACGAGGATGGATTCCACTGAAATTGTTCAACGCAGCAACTTGCATTTTAAGGATGTTACCTCTTTTATAAGGGCGGTTTTTCAACTAACTTATTCATCTATAAAAGTAGTGTCGTGTATTTGGTGAATTAGTAAAGAAATTGAGAATTTTTTAAATGCTCATCTTGAATGTAGTTATTTTAAATCTATAACAATGTGATGTTTTGTGAGAGATAATATTTTGGAAGTTACATATTATATTGAACACACCAAATTGTACCAAGAATACATATACGAACTGCGGAATACATGTACGAACTGCGGAATATATGTACGAACTGCGGAATACATGTACGAACTGCAGAATACATGTACGAACTGCGGAATACATGTACGAACTGCGGAATGCATATACGAACTGCGGAATACATTTACGAACTGCGGAATACATGTACGAACTGCGGAATATATATAAGAAAGGCGGAATACATGTACGAACTGCGGAATACATGTACGAACTGCGGAATATATATAAGAAACGCGGAATACATATACGAACTGCGGAATATATAAGAAACGCGGAATACATTTACGAACTGCGGAATATATATAAGAAACGCGGAATACATTTACGAACTGCGGAATATATATAAGAAACGCGGAATACATATACAAACTGCGGAATATATATAATAAACGCGGAATACACATACGAACTGCGGAATATATATAAGAAACGCGGAATACATTTACGAACTGCGGAATAAATATAAGAAACGCGGAATACATTTACAAACTGCGGAATATATATAAGAAACGCGGAATACATGTACGAACTGCGGAATATATATAAGAAACACGGAATACATGTACGAACTTCGGAATACATGTACGAACTGTGGAATACATGTACGAACTGCGGAATACATGTATGAACTGCGGAATACATATTTTTAAATAAATAATTTGAAAGATTTTTAATCGAATTTCAACCAAATGACCGGATTTAAAAAAACTTTATATATGAACATTATTGAAAAAAAATTGCTGTAAAAAACTTTTAGAGTAATTTTTTAATTAATTAAAAAAGTGTTCTTTTCAGTATTAATGATGTTTTTTAGGATTTTGACAATCTTGTATAAATTTTTTACCTTTTCCTAATTTGTAAATATAAATAAATATTTATTTTTTACATGCTATATTGAACAAAATTGTATGTGCTTCGTGCATTTGACTTAAGATTTTATATTTTACTATAAAGCAAATTTTATAAAGAAAGTTTTGATTTAATTTAAATTTGTTATAATAATAATTCAATTGAATTACAATATTTTATTGTTTTAACAATCTATACTGTAATTGCCTTCGAATAATGTAAACCTTTTCTAACTTTTGCCACTAATTCCACCAAAAAATAAGTCGAATGAAAGCTGCGAAATAACATTTATCATCGTGAAGAGTCCTCATCACCACGAGAGTAATATACATATTAACTCTAGCAGCCTTATCATTCCTTCTCCCATATTACTGAACGGCTAGGTTCATAAACAAAGTAGATATACAACTTATTTGCTTCTGGATGTGGATGCGCGTGGCCACTCAACAATACAAATTCGTGAAGTGCACATTACTTGCACTTCTCGAGTGAACCAATGAAACATTATATTTGTCAACGTATCAATCCAGTCGTTTTTAGGCAACATTTGGCAACATTTTCTAAAGTTACCTTTTCTAAACGGTAGAACACATTTTTATTAAATTGGTGATCGTATTACTTTTCTTGAAAGGTTACAGTTTAAATGTAATTCCACTTTTAATTGGTTGATTTTGTTTAATCAAAGGGTACAATTATTTAAACAATATTTGAGCCCTTTTTACTAGATGTGACAGGACAGAATTTATAAATTTGTTATAACTTTGTTCCTGAAAGGGCTACATCGATCATTTTTGTCACTTTACCTGAAGTGCACATTATCTGTATACTACATATGTATATGTGTAATTGCATAATCAAATATCTATTTAATTTGCCAAAGCTCTTAAAGAATAACCATAAAGATTATACCATAACATATAATCTTTATACTTTAAAAATGTATACAATTTTTGCGATTGACAGCATTTCCCTTGATCTGAATTTTCTCTGTGAAGCACTTTTAAAAATAGTGTGCTATTTCACATGAAATTTGGATTTACAAAGGATACTTTCATATTATATATGATATGCGGTTATTGTTTCATAAATTCTCCAGGCTTTCTTGTACATTCTCTCAAACAGTCTTCCTTGTAGAAATGCGCCAACAAGCACTGTTAATGTTTTGAATAAAATATGTCTCAGTTATTTATTGATTATTTCTCTGTTTCCATCATCATGGACCTTTCTCAAGTATAAAGAGATTATATTATGTAAAGTGACGTGTACAATATATTTTGCTATTAGAAAATATCATTAAACAGCTAAAGACATACAATCATCGTTTGATATGTTTTAAAGAAGAATTCGATATAAAAATTTATCTCAGCTTCGCTTCGCTTCGCTTCGTTGTGGCAGTCTTATTAATATCACAAAATATGTATACAATATATTACAAAAAACCACATAGAAGAAATAATTGTCATACGCTTAATTTTTTTTTATGTTTCTTGTGAACATTTTCTTTCAATATAAACAGTTTTATTGATAAACTTGGATTAATTTACAATTTTCTAGTTGTTTGGCAACAAAGTAATAATTTCGATAATTAGTATGAAATTAGTTTATATTGATGACAAAAATAAGTTTCCCGTATTATAATAAATATAAATTTTACACTATAATTTAATTTAATTTGTTTAGCGTAAGTGGTAATTTTATATTTTTAAACTTGGAGAATATTATCCAAAAACATTATTAGATGCAAAAATATTCGACCTTTTATAAAAAGATCCTTATTCTTAGGTAGGTTCAATTATATTTAATCTATTTACAAATGTAATTCTTTTGCAATACATAAAAAATCGTCTCGATCATTTTACCACAATTGAACAATATTCTTTTTGACTTTTTCCATTGAACGCCTTAAATTAATTACTATTATGGAGAAAGGAAAATGAGTCCACAAAAGTTCTTTTTCGTTTACCTACGTAAGATAAATTCTATGTCTGCACTTGCAATATGAGAATAACAACATTCTACTAAACGCAATCACGAAATCTGTTAGAAATGCGTACATTACATTTCTTATAAGAATGTAGCAATTATCTTTTCCCTATATAGATAGTGAATTTATTCATTAAGTATAATTTAAATAAATGTGCTCAATCTCATACGGGAACAATTATTTGATAAATATAGAAATGATTGTGTATAATGAAGAGATTTTTAACTGTTACAGTCGGAAAATAAATTTTAATTTATTTTTAATGCACAACATAAATGTCTAACATTTAACGTAAAATAAATTATGGCTTACTAAAAAATAATAATACTAGAACTATAAAAAATATCTTTTAGCTTCTTCATGTAATGAAACCCTTTCGATGAATACTCTAAATACTAGAGGACTCCTTGGTAAAAATATTAAAATCTATTTCAACTTTCGCATTCCAATGTGTGGAAAAAGAAACAGAAATTAACATTATTGGTATACATCATATTCTCTGTTCATGACAAGAACCCCTGCTACAGATATGTGCTCATATTCTTTGCTCATGACAAGAACCATTGCTACAGGTATGTGCTCATATTCTCTGTTCATGACAAGAACCACTGCTACAGATATGTGCTCATATTCTCTGTTCATGACAAGAACCATTGCTACAGATATGTGCTCATATTCTCTGTTCATGAACCATTGCTACAGATATGTGCTCATATTCTCTGTTCATGAACCATTGCTACAGATATGTGCTCATACTCTACAAAATCGAGTTATGTTGGCTATCATCTATTATAATATTCTTTTTCGTCAACAACGTCAGAAGGTAAAACGTGAAACATTAAAAAAGCAAGTGTCAATTAATTCTATACTTAATCGGAATTCAATAAACATATAATCCTCGATAACTAGTTTCACTAATTGGATGTTTTGTAATATGATGCAAATAATTTATTATTATCACAATACTTGACAATTAACTCAATATCTAAGTATAAATGCCTTTATGTATCATTAAACTAATACCTCACTTTATACGTAATTTAGTAGTAGAAATAGATTGCATAAAAGTAAGAAAAATAAAAACCCATTTTTGGTTAATTAATATAAATTTGATTAAATATTATATTTATACACAGTCAGCATTGATGATTACATATCTCCTCAAATATCTCCTCGAATATTAATCGAAAATATAAAAAAATAAAGAATTTGTAACTTTATATAATTCATCTTTTGCTATTGTTATGACTCTAGTTTTTGCTTGCATATAATACAAGGAAATAATCTAGATCATATCAATTATTCCTTACATTTTATAAAATTTTAATATTTTGTTTACATTAAATCTAATGTTTTATATACTATGTTTCCAGACCGATATTCAAACGAGTAATTACTACAAACTATTTGAGTAACAATCAGGAAATCATGATTTTAAGATAATTTCCTGACTGATCTATAAATAACTTCAACTACTATAGATTATGTAAAAATGTGCTCAAAAAAACCGTGCTATACTATCATATACTTCGAATATTATTGACAAAAACTATTCCTTAAATAAATACAAAGTGGCCCAAAAGATATGGGTCAGTGTTTATGTAGTATTTTGAATATAATTAAATGTTTGTTTAGGAAACAAATGTGGACACTGTTATAGATATCATACAATTCCATATCCATAGATTTCTTTCTAAATATAAAAGTTTTTTATAATTTAGTTTTAAACCAATTTTAAAAAGACTCCACTCCAAAGTGTTATATTTAGAATGAAATCTATGGAGATAGAAGTGTATGATATCTATATCAGTCTCCATATTTGTTTTCTAAACAAGCATTTAATTATATTTAAATTATTGATTTCTGTGATTTTGCCGTTTAATTGGAATTGATTCTCAGCGTTTAATTCACGCCGAATGCATTTAAAATGATTTAAATATAGATTTTTATTAACTATAAAAGTAACATGTATTCAGCTGCAGACTCTTTCATTTGAGCACCTAAGGCTTCTCTAGTATCAAGAAATTCACTCTCAGAAAAGATGCTTAGTGGTCTTTTCATACTGTAATTAAGACAATGCTGCAAAGCTGCCATTAACTCTTTCAAAGTTCTTGGAGGGTATTTTGATCCGTCTAATTTTCGACAATCACAAATGAAGAATTTGAAGAAGAAAAAAAATGAAGAATCACAAACGTGATGTTGATGGCTGGTCGTGGACATTTATATGAATAGTGTCGTCGAAAAGAGGGCCATCAGCTTCTAGCAGATAATTAATAAAAGATTCGTCTATTGTATAATATCCATCGTTGAATAAAACAAAAATAAAATAAAATAGTGATAATGATTGTTTAGTTATCAATAATTAATAATAATATCAATAATTTAAATGGTTTAAATTTACAATAAAGTATGGATATTTCTAGTATTAAACGTCGATAAACCACTTGTCTTTTACTTAAACCACTCCGGCTACGCCGTCGTGATTTAAATATCGACGCGTGATTTTTCAATGTTTAATAGCTACGTGAATTCCATGCTTTATTATATATACTTAAAATACAACATAAACATTGGCCCATATCTTTTGGGCCACTTTGTATTTATTTAATGAATAGTTTCTGTTCAATAGGCCTAATATTCGTAGTAAACGATATAAAAAAAATCAATAATCACCAGAATTCTTAAATAGGCTATGTGGGGATGACTCACCATTTGATCGGGTAAGAGAGCAAGTAGGTAGACACCGAGGGATAGGACCACTTTGAAGATGAACGATACGATGAGATGGGTGTGGATGGCATTGCGAAGACACATGAGGGTGCTGGATGGAGCAGAGAACATTTATCAAACATTTTAAACACTATAAAGGACCCCCCCCCCACCGTATAAGGTCAATATTAAAATGTAGCGCTGTGAAGGATTATGACAATTTTTAATTATTGCGTGAAGAGAGGAGACAGTTGTTTCAATAACATTGGTTGGAGAAATTTCTGAGATCCAAGTTAGTAAAGTGAGCGATTTAAAGAGGGGATACTGTTGGAAAAATGGGGTTGTATTTCATCTACTCTAATAATATAATCCAAAAACTGCAACTTAAAAAAAAACTGTTTACCTTTCTTATGACATGTTAAGCACATCTTTATTAGAAATTCTTGGTGAGATACGAGACCAGAAGAATTCATTTGTAAGTTTACATCTTTCTAAGACATCAAGTATCCATTGGGAGATTTGTTTTGTTTATATTTCAATAAAGTTGTAATAACTGTTTCAATAAAGAAGACAGGATGTAGGTGGGACGTAGCATAGGACGTAGCATATAAGTCATCAACGTATTTCAAAGATTGGGACGTAATCCTTCTGACTAGAAGGTACTGCCGTATTAAGATTGAACTTCTTACGATCGCAACGTGTCATTCTATTTTACTGTGATAGTATGTGATCACATGCACCGAATCAAATATGTTCTATATTATGTTATTTAGATTATTTTGCAGTTTGTTTAAAATGTTGTGACAAAATGATTACACTTAAATTTTTAAAGAAAGCAAAATAAACTAAAACACATTATTTAACAACTTTACAATGCATGTGCATGATGCTTCTATTATGAAATTGTGATATAAGAAGCTTGCTTTAAATATCTGTTATAATCAAATAATGTCATTTAAGTACTAAAAGTACATCATTGATTCACCACGTTAATAAATAATCTAAAAAAATCTATAAATATGTAAACAATATAATCTGGGTAATAATCTCACCATTTTCATATGTAAAAATATATTCTGTGTTACAATCACCATTTTCATATGTAAAAGTCTTAAATCCCTTGCATTAATTTTAATTATTTAAAAAAATAATGATGTGTTTTTTGTAATTATATTTAAGTCATTAATTTGTCCAGTTCACATATAAATTACTACAAAATTTTAAAATAATAACAACGAATATTAATTTATGACTTAAACATTTATTCAATTTTTTTTTAATACGTCCTTACATAAATTATATTGGCAGAATAATTCATTATTATTTGGAATAGTAAATAAAATGACAAACACAGTAAACGGAATACTGAAAAATGGTAAAATGATAAGGATTAATGACACTAAACAAAATTAATTATTGTACTTATGTACTTATACTGTGCTTATACAGATAAGCATTTATTTATTTTAATAGTTTGTTTATTCTGGGCAGACGGCAATTAATTCATTCACTTGTCATAGATGCCGCAAACGAAATATGTACTTTAATTATATTATATTATATATATATATACATATATATATATATATTCATCATTAATACGGTAGCTAAAATCTATCCACCATTAGACGAACTTGATTCACAATGGCGTCGAAAGATAAGTCTTCAAAAATATATGTTTTGATGTTTCACAGCAAAAAATACTCTTCTTAAATGACTAGAAATATTTAATTATATTTATAACGAAAATAATATTCTCATTAGATAATTTAGAAAATATCAATACTTTCAATAATCAATAATTATTTTATATAACTAGGCAATAACTGAACGCAATATCGATTGTTTTAGATTTAACTAGACAATCGATAATAATTTCGACAAATTTGTTTTATTCATATACATGGAAATAGTCTTCTTTTTTTAACAGAAGTCAAATTATGTGTTTACTAAATATGTTTAGCAATAAGATGTTCAATATTCTTTAATTTCTGTCAGTACCATTTCTTTGATAATTTCACCAAATTCGTTAAAATGGACATGTTATAGTGATCGTTGTACGGTTAGGATATATGAAAATGATTCTCTGCTCTAGTAACTTTGAATGGTTCTTAAAAATCTGATGAAATTCGAAAGAAAATATGGAAGAAATATCCTGATGAATTTCAATAAATTTGTCAATGTCGGAAAAAAAGTAGGTAATATAAACACATATTATGTATTTAAATTACATTGAATGTTTAAAGTAGCTTAGAAAAACGGTTGAAAATTAAAACAGGAGCAAACTAATTATATTAAATTTAAATTAATACAAATAATACGATGAAACAGAATGTTTATAAATAGTTGAACAATTAAATATAATTATTGATAATTCTTTTCATTTGTTTACATTACATTATAACTACTCTGCATATGTACCTCTATCGACCATTTTTACCGACATTCAAAAATTCGATTAGTTTGTTTTTCTTAGCTATAACTTGTACCATTTAAACGTTAATTAAGTGTCTCTTGTTTGTTCATCTTTGCTTCTTTTTTTTATTCCCGACCTGGACAAATTGATTACATTTATTTGGATTATTATTTCGGAATTTTCCATTTCAGATTTAAGAACTATCCAATAACTTAAGGATTATGAAAATGATAAATAATTATTTTATTTATTATTAAAAGTGAGCAAAATCTGGACAAAATCATTTACATTTGTTATAAATTTAAATCATATTTTAAAGCCATTATTTCTAAACAATAATTGTATGTAATTATGTAAATATATATATCGCTAGGCATCGAAAACTCCTTTGTTAAAATGTCTGAATTAAACAGCTCAAGAATGTTATGTTTATTTGACGTATAGGTCATCAATGTCTTAATTTCATATTTTATGCTCAACAAATGAAGAGTGAAGACAAGACTTTGTCATTCTTTATATATATAATCCTTTGTTGTCATCGTTTTAGTTTTGTGGCAATGCCAATTGATGTTATATTTAATTGGTTTGTAAATCATAGACTTAATCATTTAACGCACAAATAGTAATGTAATCTTTTTTATCCAGTTAGGTTAACAAATTTATCATAATTAATTAATTTATTTATTTATGCATTCAAAAGGAATTATTTTCAAGTTCATTTGTAATTTTGATTCCTATATAATATATATATATATATAATTTCATTATATATTCAATTATATAATTTCAAATATATTCAAAAATTAACTTAGTATATATAATATACATTTATATTTTAGTTATCTAGTAATTCATTTACTAAATACATTTAATAAATTCGCCAACTACATTCAAATAGTGAATAATTAATGTAATAATTGTTATGGCAGCTACTTTTTACTCAGAGTTGTTCATTTGGAATTTTATAACATAGTCATATATATATTTGTCAAAACCTTATTAAACCCTCCGAATTATTTTATAATAAGTTACAAAATATATATATATATATCTCTATATCTTATGTGAAAAAGAAAGAAATAGGTTGGGTTATGAATTACAAACTGTATATGATATTATACATGGCAGAGATTTTAGTTCAGCCATTTATTGAAGTAAGCATATTTCATGCTAATGGTTATATGGTTATGCCTGTAGATGATATTTAAATTGATTTTTTAATCTAAATTGATTAAGCGAAAATTGTATGCATGATAAATACAGGCAAATTTGAATAATTAATTCAACATGTATGCATAAAAGTTAAATTATATTGTACTTTCTTCGAATTTACAAATTTACAAAATAAAAATTTACAAATTAAAAATTTACAAATTAAAAATTTACAAATTAAAAATTTACAAATTAAAAATTTACAAATTA
>JAUZND010080213.1:0-16133 GCA_034780555.1 Coelogynopora nodosa | reverse complement strand
CTGCTAACTTTATTGTGTTTAATTTGGGTGTGCCTAGCTTATGAGAACTAATAAGTTAGAAACAGCTGCACTGGGTTCCCAAAAAGAATATAATTTAGTTAGTAATATAATGCATTTTGGTAACCTAAGTCGAAAGACGGTGGTTTTAAACATTATTATTGTTTTTGTCCGAAGAATCTTTAAGTTCTTTTGATAATATATTTTACAAATTTATTTTTATTTTTGAGTAATTACAAATAACGAATATGAGTGAAATAGAAAAATATTGACTCAAATAATATTTACGAAAAATGTGAAATTTAACTGAAAGATATCCAGCCAAGGTGATGAATGTAACTAAAAAATGTGTCAGTGGTTTTGATTTTGTGATTCTCTCGATATTTGTCCGAACTTACACATGGGACAACGCCATCTGACTTTGATGGACGGAGATTTGTAGCGGATAGAGCGCAGAAGTCAGCAATGCTAATTATGTGATGGAAGTTGATGCCAATAGCGAAGCAATGGCGTTCGTGGTGGACAGTATCGACCCACTTCAAAAGAGAAAAGTCGGGATTTTTGGCTTTTCCTTTTGATATTGAATTGAAAATGTTTATGTTGATAGATAATCATCAGCTATCCATCCTTGTCTGCGCTGATCAGCGAATTTTAATTTTAATATATTGTCTTCCAGGTGCTTAAAATCCATTACAAGTGGAAATAACTTCTCCAGTTGGTAAAAGTGCAGAAGGAGGAAAAATTCCCACTGTTGAGGGCGGATTAGGTCTGCTTGGCACATATCTTTAAATATGTGTCTGTACATTCATAGTAGAGTAGTTTGATGAAAACACAAAATACAGTTGTTTGGTGTTTCGATAGAGGAGCACAAGGTTATCAGCACAGGGAAATGTGCCATAGGATGTCTAGAGCTTCATCAAAATTGCCGAAAATATTTATCCTTATAACTTCTGCATGGTTTGAATCAATGCCAACGTTTTGTTTTGTGAAGATCTATGACGATAGTGATAAAAAATGAGAAACTCCAATGAAAGCAAGAATGATAGTTATTAAATGTCGAGAAATGTAGTCGAATGCTTTACGTTTTGGATGTGTACGAGGACAGCCGACATATAACGCTGCTTGCAATTTCGAAAAATTTAGAAGATTTCGATATGTATTTTTTTTGTACTTATCTTAATAAATAATCTTAACTTGAATAATTTTTAAAAATGTGACATGTTATACTATGTTAAATTGTTATTACTATATTTGATTGTGAACAATGATCAATTCTTAATTATTAAATATTTTGCACTTTTGCAAAACCATTACAATTCTACATTAAAATATAAAAAATAGCATTTCTAAAATTGTACAATCAAAATATAATGTATCAAATTAATTTTTAACATTAAGTTTGAGGATTCAAAGTACTTTTTTGTTTATTTATAAATGTGTTTTATTGTGGTAAAATAGAAGTGATAAAATCGTATTCTTTTTGTTAAAAGTTGAAATCAACATTTGTCAAATGTCACGTTCAATAATAATTTTTTTTTACTGATTTTAGAATTAACGCCGAGCTAAATCATTTCGTTTAGACTCATAGATTGAGAACAACTTAGTAGCCGAAAACAATTTAGCACTCGATTTAAATATATTATATTATTCGATCTCCAACCTACGGTTGAAATAAATTCTACATTAATTATTCTTCGTTTTTTTTTCTACAGTGTGAGGACCATCCAAAGTAAAATATATGTATTTTTCCATTGGGAGAATATTTTTAATGAGGACTCCATATTTATCCATACGACCATAACATTAAAATAAGAACTGAACTATATAATCTAAAAGTTGTAAAAATATTGAATTTCCTAAAATATATTTCAAATATATACAGGTTCTCCCTCGTATGACTAGAAACGGTCTTATAACCTTCAGAGCATCAATAAATCAATCAATCAATTGTAAATTAATATAAAAGTGAGGCTGAACCTTCTTAAGATCCATTCTAAATACATGTATAGGTATTTTCATCATTTGATCAGCCAATCATAATATCTATTTCCATTTGATAGTGAACTGAAAATGTATGTGTAATAAATGGTGAACCTGATCATTCATTGAAATGCTATATACCTATTATTTCACGTTGTGGTCGTTTACGGTTTACTTATTCTGTAAATTTTTGTTGTGTTTGCATCTTTCAGAATAAACAATTTAAACTCCAGTAAAAAAAACTAAATTTCACAATGTTCGTATGGAATTTTGTATACTTTTTTTAGTAGATTTTCAAGTAGATAGTAACTTTAGTTTTGATTCCATAGATCACATGAAAAATGCTAAAGTCCTGATTGGTTGATTATAATTCCATTATTTATATCTATGTTATTACTATAAATATAGATCATGTCTATATATTTTAGAAAAATTCAACCAACCTTGTATTTATGAATTCTTTTTATGCATTTTAAGTTGATTTTATATATATAGTAGTAGCCAATAGCTTTTTTTAATTTACAAACATCTTATTTAATGATCTATAAGACCACTTTGAGGTCATATACATGTAATACATATACATAGTTCAAATTTATTTTTCTGAAATATAACAGAAATATTGTGTAATTAGGCCTAGTAGATAACAAAAATTATGGGTTCTACGTATTGACCAAAATTGATATTTACCAAATAATCATTAATAAACTTTATCACATCATAAAGAAATTCAACTATATATATACAATAAATATATCAATATGCTGTATTATTTTGTCTAAAAATTGGTTAAATAAATTGATTTACTAAATGCATTCTTATCTTTCATTTACCATAAAAAAAAGGTTTTTAGATGTATTAATTGATTAAGCAGACATATTTCTAGAAATATATAGCAATAATTTCCTACAGTATTTCCTTATTATCTAAATATATTATTAATTTCTTTCATAAACACGTTGCATATTAGAATACATTGGTACGTTTTTATTATGAAAATGATAGCCCACCTTGCATATTATCCGGAGTCGTGCGCTGCTGATAGCAGCACGACTTACACAAATAGCCTATGGAAAGCAGTAGTATGCTTTCATATGCAAATGTCATGTTTTCTAAATTACTCTTTTGTAGACTGACAGTAATTGGATCAAGCGATTTCCCTATGCATGGGTTAAGTCCAGCTAACATTGTCACCGTGGAGACACAATTGAGAAAAGATGACCGTCTCTACTTAATCATCGGTCAGGAGGGAATTGGATCCAATTGCAAGCACTCTCTAAGAACAATATTTGATGCTTCATTGCTAATGACGAATTCTTCAGAAGAGGAGGTAATTTAAATGGCTTTAATAGAGGTTTGATTTTCTTTACTTGTAAAGTTCTGTTTTTTTCAGAAATTATTAAATGCTATACAAATGATGTTTACTAATTATGTTTTCTAAAACAATTAACTCATTATTTTTATTTATTTTAAGCTGTTAATTAGATCAAAGTAAGACCATGTGGCATATATAAGCCTGAAGATAAGCTAAAGATTGAAGTACTCAATTTTTAACTAACTCATAAAGTAGCTAAAAATTGTGTTTTTTAATTTAAGTATATTTGTAGGTATATTTTAAGTATAATTTAAGTATAATTTATGTAAAATTTAAATAAAATTTAAATAAAATTTAAATAAAATTTAAATAAACGTTGATAAGGTCATTAATATTATTATTTCACTGTGAAATTTTGTAATAAACAAAATAATAAATAAATTAAAAAAACAAATTTCTATAACATTAATTGATCTATATTATGGCTATATCACATCACTCAGAAATAATCCCACTAATTAACTATTATTTGAATTATTCTTATAGGATTTTTTTATGAATGGATTCAAAATTGATGCAATTGAATTTGCTACTTATACTTTTGATGGTTTCATGAAAATAGTGTAAAATCTATTTAGCATAAAAAGTATTGTTATTGATCGCGTTATTTCTTAATAGAAAGAAAAAAAAAATATTGTACTCAGTTAAAATTAATTAAATTAGTCACTAGACAATACAAGGTTAACAGAGATTTTACATTATTTTAATAAGATTTTATGCATTAGTGTTAGCGATTATTGTTGATAATTTAAATTTAAATTTAATAAATTATTTAATAGCTTTTATTAATCCGGAAAGAATGCTGCTGATCAAACCTTGAAGAAACTGTTTCGTTGAGCAATGTTTTAAACACGTTTTATGTGTGCTTGTAATGAATTCAAAAATTAATATATTGACGTATTATGTCCTATAAAAAGTAAACGGTTGGTATTGTACTCTGATTTTTGTTAAAATAATTATTGCAGCTATTATTATGTAACAGTCATTTATATCAAAATGGTTTTTTAATTATATTTTAATGAATGCCCTTCGTGCTAAACTCGAGTTTCGAGTGTCGTTATGTAATATGTTTAAAATTGTTGTAATAAATCATAATTTTAATAAACCAAAAAAGTTTTTATTACCAGTATTAATTTTATAATTAAAGTATTTAAATGAATTACATTCCCAACGAATGCTTGCGAATATAAAAGTAAATGTATATCCTACAATTATTATTCTCCAAGCAGTGAAATTATAAAGTATTTTTGATATTTTTATGGCACTTTTTATATGGTATTTTTATATTTTTAAGATGACAGAAGATTTTTATCTCGTTAATTCAATGCAAATGTAAGTGTCAGTTTTAAAGTTAAAAAAATAATTTGTTATAAAATTACTGGTAAAGATACATTTCTTTAAATTCACCTTCTTCTCTTTTTTTCTCTTTCTAATCATAGCTAATTAATTATAGTTCACTGAATTAAATGGATCGTTTACACATTATTACCGTTTATTACAGATTATTGCAGATTATCCAAACAAAGAGCAGATTTGTTTTAATACATTCATAATTTTTTTTAATACATCCATTCTATCTTTTATACATTCAAAATATTTCTTTAATACATTCAAAATATTTATTTAATACATTCAAAATATTTCTTAAATACATTCAAAATATTTCTTAAATACATTCAAAATATTTCTTAAATACAATACTAAATATATTGTTAATTATGGCGTGATTATGAGGTATATATAATATAATATAGTGTTATTATTGCATTGAGAATTTATTCAAATATATGCAGGTGATTTATATTTATTTAAATAATAAACAAGGATACATATCAACACATGAAATTATTAAGGACTATTTATATAACCTGTTAAAAATAGCAGTGTTTATACTTATAATTTTAATCAGCTTAAATTTGTATCATAATATGCATATGTAATAAAAAATACATTGCGGCATTAAGGCTAAGTTTACTAGTATGAACAGTCAAATGTACAAAATCTTTAAAAACCACAATGTTCGATGAAAACGTTTGATTAAAAAATATAATTTACATTTATTTAAGAATTTCTTTATTGATAACCAGAATATTTAACATCATAAATTTTGCATACAACTTTAACGCCATCCTATAAGAGCAAATCCGGTTAATTTCAAATTACATAATGTGTACGCTAGGTGTGAATTATTTATATTACAAACATTAAATACATATCATAATAAACGTATACCTAATTAACATCCATATTTAACTCTGGGCCTATAGCTCACTATGTACTTTGTCCATTCTCTCCCCTAGTTAATGGATCGTGTTCTCTCATGCGATGGATCTATGAAAGCGGGCGGTGGAGCATCATTTGTGTATAAGGTGATGCATTTGAAGTCTCTTTATAAATTATTTATAAGTCGTTAACAAGCCGTTAATTGTAATTTGTACTCCTTTGTGATTTAAATTGCCGACTTTTTGGAATAAACGTTTCAATGATAGTAGAATTCCTTTGATATATATTATGTGTTTACAAACAATGTAGACGAACTTCTGATTTCATTATTCAAACGAAAATTTATAATTTAAACATTTTAGAGTACTACCATCAAGTAGTTCGCATACATGTCTCTTTTATCTTTTTGTAATCTTTTTATCTGTTATTGAAAAGATTTCACATATTTATGAGATAAACAAACATTTTCAAAATTGAAAAGAAGTATAATACCTTTGTCAAAACAGAAATTAAAAAAACAAATATAGTATTTATTTTAAGGATTGAACAACACATTTTAACCAGTTCAACTTATATTTAATATTTGAATATGAAACCTGATATTTTTTTGTATATTTGTTTAATTTAAATTTTAAAATATTATATGTCATTATATTAAATGCGTTTTTATTTAATATTTAGTTTTTTAATATAACAAGTACAATTATAAAAAGTGTGTAATAATATAATTTAAAACAATGAATTTACCGAATCGTTGACAAAAACTTGTTCTCTTTATTAAGACATAAGTTAATATATTAAAATAACATTACTACAAAATTACATCAACAGTATATGTTTTTACTAGTTTTCTTTTGAGGTTGGAAAATCTTTTTTACTAGGAAACGATTCTAAAATGTAAAATTTTTACTAATTATTTGAGGCATGTAACGTATGAAAGGATGATAAATGATGGCATGGGGAACTCGTGAATTGTCCTCTGATTTTGTATTACAATTTAAAAGAAAATTCCTGTAATACTTGTAATGCTTCTGTAAAAATTCTATCTTTTTTGTAACCTCGATCAATAAAAAACTGTCGATAGTGATTTACTAGAAATATAAATTAAAATGTTTCTGAGTATATGCTTCTGAGTCAAATAATTTGAATTTTTACGATATACAGTTTACAGTCGGGGAATGACAACTGCTGTATCGTAAATAAAAAGTGTGCATCTGTTGATTTTGAAAAAAACATCAGTTGTAATAATTTTATTTTGCAAATATAGTTTTATATATAAAAAATAACAGATATTTTTTTAGAAATGAACATCATATTGTAGGTTTGCTTTCATTTTTTAAGAATAAATGTTTAAAATTGTCTTCATTTATCATCATAATCAGACCAAATAAAGAATATATCGTTCTATATATATCTGTATCGACATAGTAACTGTTAATAATCATAAAGTTCATTTTAATTAATTAATTAATCTCCTATTGACAAAACCAATTTTTATTAAGACACAAAATAACTAAACAATGTGGTATACCCTTGTGTATAAGGATAATAATATAATTTAATAATAATAATAATAATAATAATAATAATAATAATAATAATTATTATTTACAATGTATAATTTATAAGAAGTTCATATAAAAAAATACTAAAAATATAGAAATAGTAAAAAATAAAAAAAATTAAATAATATGTGGTGCTTCAATATAAAATAAAAAACTGTGATGATACCTATTTATATTAATAAATGTCATCAAGCGCTGAATACCGCGCAGCATCCACCATGGTACAAAGACATGGTATATGGGTTTTTTCCTTTTGCATATATAGACAAGCTCCAATTAACACATTCACAGTATCTACTCCTGCTTTTCAAATGTCAATTGCCTTGTAGTATATTAAAAAAATTCTCTAACCATATATTGTAAATAATAGACTTTTTAAAATTTAAATCAAAGGTTGTTGTAGATATAAAAATACGATTAAAAAATAAAGGGTAAATCTGTAAATAATTGATTACATTATTCAAACATATTTTCGTAAAACTGACTCACATTCTTAATTGTCATGTGGGTAACTTGAGTTTTCTATATTATGGTCAGACTTATTACATTAGCTATGATCGGCTGAGACAGCAGATGACAGTAACAACATTTTTGATAAGTTAATCGGATTACTAAAACTTACCGCAAGCCTTTTCTGTCCTAAACATGTTTAAATGTCTATATTTATTGTGTGAAACCTTATGAATGTGGTGGATATCTATATATAATATATCTATATTATAAACAAATTGTTCTAGGATTCAAAAATGTATAAGGAAATCGTAGAAAAACTTAATAAAACCAGACAAAACTGGAAATACTTATAAATATGAATTTTATTTTAATAAATTTATTTTTAAATATTTTTAGATATTTATTTTAAAATAATATTTTAATTAATTTTAAAAAAGATTAATATTTTTTCAAAAATTAATTGTTTATCTTTTTTGTTACATCTCTTTATTGTACATTGCGCATATGTTGCATGTATTAATATTAATATGTACATGCGCTCTTTAAATACCCACAACATTTGTATGAATTGTAAACTACATTTAACTATAGTAATATAGGAAGGGTGGATTTGACCACATTTATAAATAGATTATGACTCATCGATGACTCACCACCCCCCACACCCCAATTTTATTTATTTTTACGATCCTGATCATTATGGATAATAAATACACTAAAATCTTACATTGCGTATTTCTTTTTAGGGTAGTAACCTATGACAACCAAAGTTGGTATAATGACTCACAAATTAAATATCAATATTTTTATACTACTTACAAATATTTGTAAGTTGTCTAGAATATTTAAAAATTAAATTGGTGTCTAATTACATTATAATCTTATTATTTAATTATAAATATTGTTTTTAGACTTTTTTTTAAAAATTTTGGACGAAAAATAAAGTCATTGTGATGTACTTTTTGTTTTTAGCCTATAACTTTTGATGGTTACAACTTATGACAACCAATCTTGTTATGATGACTCACCAATATAAGCCAAATCTTTAATACTACTTTTTTATTTTATTTTGTAAGCAATATAAAAAAATATTATACTGTATGTATTTTTTTCTATAGTAAAATAAAATACATTTTAGTGGTTTAAAGTTGATTAAATAATGTTTTATATAGTAGAATGAAATAAAATAGATAGACTAGCAGAATACTTATGAGTCAGTGCTTATTTTTTTAAAATCTGTTAAAATTGTACAGAATTGTAGACATTTTACCATTGTGATGTATTATGGCTATGTATTGCACAATGTTTCAATGAGGATTCTGACGTTCACTCAGCTTGATTTTGCTACTTACTGATTTATTTCGATGAGAATTCCGACTAAATGGACTCAAATATTTTTGTTTCAAATCAGTAAAAAAAAATTGTTATGAATCCAATTTTTTATTAAAGTTACACAGTTGTACTTCATTATATAAAGTCTGAGATGAATATGTACTTTAATATAATGGATACATTTTATTATGAGATGTGTCAATATCACCAGCATCATCATCATCACCAACATGTGAGATATTTATTGAGTCAAATGCATTACGTATTGATACGTTTAATACTCTCCCGTAGAGATGAATTATATGTGACAAAAAAAGTATCTTCTTGAATTTTTTCGACCTCTTCTTCAATTCGTTCCATTGCATTGTTATTTTTCATATGATTGAACCGTTCAATATAATTCATCATTTTGAATTGTACTTTGTGTTTCAACTCCTTTAGAGTTAATTTCTTCGGTACGCTTTTCTGTATGTCTTCCAGAAGTGTAGTCAGAAGTGTCGACTCTTTCTCTTCCTCTTAGTCGTCTACCATCTCCTCCATCGATTTTATTGATGGTTCCTCCTCGTGGTCAGACCGTATTGATTCCTCGTCCGTCACTGATTGATTTGAGTTTAATTTATTGTTCGACATCTTGTGTTGATTGATATCCATGCAGTAGGGCAACTTTAGGAATTTTGTTACGCCGGTATCAGTGAATAATTAGTTCAAATTGTCTTTTCCGTTTTGTAAGTAATCGATTTCTTGAAGAATATTTCCGTAGTAGTAAAAACTCTTTTAGGTTAAATGGTAGAAGAGTCGACAGTAACAATAAATCCTTGATCGAAGTAAGCTCTCGTGCGTTAAACACAACATTGTGTACATGCAGTACAATTATTCTTCATAATAGAAACTTTAACAGACACAAGTTATGTTTATAAACTGTCTAGTTGGTTGTATTTTGTGTATATTTTTTGGATCATCTTATCTGATTAAGAGTTATTTATTCTAGATGTTCTCAAACAGAGTCTGTTTCATTCTACATTGTCTTAATTAATTCTGATGGGGCATATAAGTAAATTTTCACTAAACTATCATGAAGTGTAATCATTGTGTATGTGTTTTCCAATAATCTTGATAGTCTACAACATGGTTTATTTATAATAAATATTAAATATTATTACACGTTAAGTAAATTTTTCTTACTTTACTTACTTTCTCCTTCTATGATACTATTTGGTTATACAAAACGCACAATTTGAATAATATTTAAAATATTATATTTAAATTTGTCGTTTTACGCAAAAAATGTATTATTTTCATAATTAAAACAGTTTTTTTAAATTTTTGGATGGTTCCTTACAATGTCTTCTTCGTTTTAAATTGTCTTAATGAATTCTGAATGAACATATAAGGTAATTTTTACTCAATTAGCATGAAATGTAATCATTGTGTATGTTAATTTACAACATATCTTATATTTTCTTACATTTTAAGCACATTTTTCTTATTTTTCATGTTTAGAATGTACTTTTATGATACTATTTGGTTATACAAAATGTTCAATTTGATTTATATTTAAAATATTATATTTTAATTTGTCGTTTTGAGAATTTTTAAAATTATTTTCGTATATAATTTATTATTCTCATAAATAAAATACTTTTAAAATTTAATTTAGTGGCTTTACATTGTCTATTTCGTTCTATATTGTCTTAATTAATTCTGATTGGTCATACAAGAGAACTTTTACCAAATTATAAATTCATAAAACAAATTCATTATTTTGAATAATTATTACAATGAGATAGAATGGCATTCAATATTATAATTACTTTAAAATTATACAACAGTAGACAGAGTAGGAAAGTAAGCAAACAAATGTCATTAATACTTACACTTACATATGAACATCCGCGTATGCTTATAAATTGATCTAGCATGAGATTAACAAAATCTTCAATTATTTTAGTATTTTGCCCCTCAGACACTCCGAGGAGATGTGATAATGCTTTGTCGGGAGAATTTGATTGTATCGCTTGTTTCAAGCCTGACTCAAAATTATTCGATAATACACTGCTGTTATGTCACTCATTGTTGGAAAAGTAAATATAACCAAGTCCTTTGAACATGTTATTAATGAATTCCATACTTCTCCTTTTACCCGTTGACTTTGTGAAAAAAATGTTTATTTTTTCTAAGTAGATAATTCATTTCATTCACATCAATACGCAACTCTTGCCTCAATGCGTAGTAGCCTTGCTCATCCCTGTCGATATGTGGTTGCGTGTCATGTTTCAAACTGTTTGACACGTCCGGAGCATCAGGTTATAAAATAAGTTCAGAGGAGAGAGAGAGCGATTGCAAATACGACCGTTGGTGTCGAAAGGTTTAAGCAGTATGATATGTAGCTGTAAAAGCTTCTCTATTTAAACTTGAGATTAAATAGATCAATATGTAAGTAGCGAAATCAAGCTGAGTGAACGTCAGAATCCTCACCGAATGCACTACATGGTCATAATAAATGACAATTGTAAAATGTCTACATTTCTCTCAAATTTCACCTGATTTAAAAAAAATAAGCACTGACTCATAGGTATTCTGCTAGTCTATCTATTTAATTTCATTCTACTATATATTTAAAAAATTGATTTAATCAGCTGTAAATCACTAAAATGTTTATAACTTCATTAAATTTCAACCGATTTAAAAAAATTTACGCCAGCTAATTGCTATTATGAATGTCTATCAATTGCATTTCATTATAGCATATAAAAAAATACATTTAACATTTATTTATATTGTTTATACTGCTTACAAAATTAAAAAAGTAGTATAAAAGATTTGGCTTACGTAGGTGAGTCATAATACCAAGTTTGGTTGTCAAAAATTGTAAACATCAAAAGTTATAGGCTAAAAACAAAACTGATGTCACAATGACTTCATTTTTCGTCCAAAATTTAAAAAACGGTCTAAAAACGAAAGATATACACAAAAGAAAGATTTTTGTGTATTTATGATCCATAATGATCTGGATCGTAAAAAATAAATAAAAATGGGTGGTGGGTTGGTGGGGGGTGGTGATTCATCGAGGAGTCATTATATATTAATAAGTGTGATTGAATCCACCCTTCCTATACTACTAACTATATTATACAAACTGTTTTGCATATATACATCCATAAGTGTAAGTATTACAAACATTATTCACGTTAAATGCTAAACTCTATCGCTAAGTTGAAAACAATTTTCATTGATATTGATAATGCAATCGATAATACTAAAAGGTTAAATTTGTATGACCTGCATTTAGTTTGACCTTAAAATGCGTACATTAAATATATATGTATGAACCAAACGTATTGCTGTGCATATAAACAGAAAGTCAAACAGACGAATTTTAAATTGCTAATCAATAACCATAGTTAACCATATATCAAATTTAAATTTTTTCACTCGAAAAATAAACAATTTTGGATTAAAATATGTAATAACTGCATTGTGTGAACTCGATTAACCTTGAACTTATAATTTTTGGCACTCTTATATAAAAAAGGGTTCAACATTGGTAATACATTTTATCACGCTACAATTGCATGATATTTTTTAGTTATTCAATATTTAAATTTCAAAAACGTAGCCAAAATAAGGAATCCAGGGATGGATATAATTGGGCAGGGCCATGATTTACTAAATCCGCATATGAATATTCCTGTAGAATAAGATAGCGACAATAAGTCATATTATATCAAAATAGAGGAGGCCAGAAATATTGATACAGACTACACGTCTTGGATGACACCCTCTATACATTTTCTTTGTCAAGTAGAACGCTATAGTTATCTACAATACATGTAATATAACATACAAACAAGCGATACATATTTAAGATCTACAGCACTTTATATTATTTGAAATCATATTTTGTTATTTATTGCAATTGTCATACATTGAGTTCTGTGTTATATACAGTTAGAAGTTAAATAACGTAAAAATGTCTTTAATGCGGTAGATATATACATTATATAATATGAAATAGAATTAGAATTAGAATAATAGAATTAATGAATTAATAGAAGAAGCATTTAGAAAAACATGGAAAAGGCCTGTAAGGGAGAATTTATGATTATAAGAATAGTAAACATTATAGTAATATGCTTTATTGGCAAAATGACACATGCACAATTCTTACATAAGGGAACAAAAAATTTAAGTTGCAAGCAATTTGTTCACAAAAGAAAATAACGGTAGAATAAGACACAGAATAGAAAAAATAAAATAAAGAAAATGAACTAATCCATTAGAGAAGATCGTGAAGGACACGATAAATGAAGTTGTTTATGTTGGTATTATTAAAAGTAGGAGTCTGTCCGTTGTGCATACGGCTTCGCAAATAACGTTGTTGGATATTTTATGGGAGGAATAGATGGTATAGAACGTGACTGTGATTCGAGATAATGTTACGAAAAAGTTTATTGTCAGCTTTAGTAATGGATTTGGACAATTGGATGGAGTATTTACAGTATCCGTATTTAGTACTTCAAAGCTATATAATCTTCTGTGGTCTTCAAAACTAGTGAATACCCGCCATGCTGGGCTTGCATACTGCAATCGACTAACGACCAGGGCGTTGAAGATTTTACGTAGTGTTTCATTGAAGAGGCTTCTTCTTGGAATAGAAATCTATATACTCGGAAGAAGCACTTTTTATAAGCTCTAAGGGTAGTTCATAAAAATGCCGTTCTAGTTGCATGTCCACTTTCTACTATTAAAATAGAACATTTATTAAACTTAGGTAGTTTTCTTTCAGAAACATTATAGTATACATTGTTATTCGTGTAGAAAAAAACGAATAACGCCAAAAAATATATAAAATTTAACGTTTTTGACGTCACTATTTTTTTATCGATTTATGTTTAGAAATATGTGCTGATGTCACACATTTTGTATGAAATAAGTAGTATGGAACATCTCTTTCTGCATCAACCCCCCACCCCTAGAAAATCGATTTTTAATTTTCGCCCTAAATTTTTCAGCCAATCAAAATCGAGTATTAGATTTTTGTTTACTATGGCTTCCTATTGGCCTATTTAAATAAGGTCAAGGTCGTTTCCAATTAATTCAAAGTCACAGAGTTCGATTTTGCTAATTAGAAATTGATCAGAGGTATCTTATTGGTAGTAATCGATCATTCAAGTATAATTATTGATTTTTTCCCAATACGATGCATTATGGCCATGCAATGTCCGATCTGGATGATTTTAATGGGGATTCGGACTAGGTCGAGGTAGCTGAGTTTGATTTTACTACTTATGAATTGATCAGAGATACCCTAATTCAAGTACAATTATAGACTTTTCCAATACATTGCATTAAAGTCCAATGATGCCAAAAACCGGGTGGATTCAATGGGGTATTCCAACTAAGTCGGGGTCGGTGAGCTCGATTTTGGTACTTAGAAATCGGTCATTCAAGCAAATGTTTTTGATTTTTTTAATACGATGCGTTGCAGGCCTGTGTCGCCGATCCCGCCGACTAAGTCAAGTATGAAAATTTGTTTGAGAATATACTACTACTACTACTAAAAGTATACTATAAGTATACTGTAAAAGCGTTATACGTATATACTATAACTATACTATAAGTATACTATGAGTATACTATAACAGTTGAATACCCTAAACTCATTAAATTTTATATCGTAATATCCTTAAACTCCTAAAATTTTATATTATCATATCCCTAAACTCCTAAAGTTTTATACCTTACACTCCTAAACTCATAAAATGTTATATCCTAATATCCATAAACTCCTAAAGTTTAATACTATAAACTCCAAAATTCCTAAACTTCTAAATCCCTAAATCCCTAAACTTAGGGTAGGTGATGAACCATTCTTGTAAACAAAGCGCTTAGTGGCTGGAAGTTTTCCCCTCCTCCATAAAATCATCAAGTACAACACAATGATGTGGTTTTAAAATATCAAACGACTCAGGTAGGCCAACTTAATATACTTTGATAAAACTGACAAGGTCAACTGGTGGTTTATAGTTTGTTCCTGTAGACCAATGAAAAGTCTGCTGTGGCTCATTGAACAAGAGTTGACGAGATCGTAGTAAATTCACCACAAATGTAGTCTTTCCAGACATTGATGGTCCGGCAACAGTCATACTAGCATTATGCTTGAGTCGGATATCCATGTACCTTTTTTACATAGTAATTCTAGAATTATCTTCTTGTTTATGGACATAAGTCTATAAACATGATACAGTATTTAATTAATTTTATCTCATAATTTTTGATACTATGGATTTATCAGAATTTGTCAATCGTTTACAACAAGCATTTCATTGAGAGCGATGAAGAGGAGGAGGAGGATAAAAATTCTACTATAAGAAACATGAAGCAAAAATACAAGCATTATAGCGTGGAGAGTGAAGAGCCGGAAGAAGAAGAGTCTGAAGAGGAAGTGTCTGAAGAGGAAGCGTCCACCTCCAACAGACAGGATATTGACTATGGCGATGATGGCAAGAAACATGTCGACTGTGAAAACAAAATGCACATCTATGTAAAATAAGTGTTCCAGTCCGTCTAATTCTTTCCTTGTTGGGCATATTCTACAGGAAGATATTGGGGAAGATGGAGCATCCTCGCTTACACTGAAAGAGATTAAAAAGCTTGTGAAACAAAAGATTCAGCATCACTTGACATTTCTGAACAGGTGTACCAAAGATAAACTAATGGGACTCATTTATAAATCAATGGAAGATATACGTGCTACGCTCAAATAATAACATCATGATATCTCAGCACTCCGTCTTGGAAGAAGCTTTAAAAAGAAGTTGGTACATATTTCGAGATCAAATCAAGTTAGACAGCAAGTCAGACAGTGGGCTTGGGCTGGTACAGTCGGAGAAGGCTATATTGACATTACTGATGATGATGATGAACAGTGACACTGACATTTTTCTTATACCTTATTGTAAATGCTCACACTTTCCTACCCTGTAACTTTTGAAATTAATAATATTCAAATAACATTCTATCTCATTCATCAAGTCTTCTTCAATTATTCAAATTAAGGGTATACTTTTAGAAGTTTAGGGATTTAGGAGTTTAGGGATTTAGGAGTTTAGGGATTTAGGAATTTAGGGATTTAGGGATTTAGGAGTTTAGGGATTTAGGAGTTTAGGGATTTAGGAGTTTATGGATTTAGGAGTTTAGGGATTTAG
>JAUZND010080212.1:10237-37960 GCA_034780555.1 Coelogynopora nodosa | reverse complement strand
GTACACCTTTTTCACAATGTTTTTACTTTTTACATCAATATCATCATGTACATACTAACATAATACATACTTTTAAATATTATTTAGTACTGCTTTTTTTAACTCTGTGTTTTTATTTTCAAAATTAACTCTGGTGGCAGCACTGAACTAGTTCATTGAATATTATTTTTTAATATTCTTATCCATACTGTTATAGACTAGTGACACACAGGCAGAGGTACAATGTGCTGCTTATTATAATTAACCTTATAAAAAGAAAATTATACATTTTATTTATAAATCATGTGCAGGACCATGGTATGTATTATCGCATGGCACTAACTAAATAAACAACAACTGGATTAATCACACGAAATGGATATTTAAAAAATGTGCTGAAAGCCTTCTTAAAGGAGTTAATATTCATAGCATTGCAGACCTGTTCACTTCTACAATTGACCGTAGTTTCTACAATATTAAGCACTGAATTACGGTACTATGGGCAAGCATCTAAAACTATGATATTGCAAATTTCTAATTATGTTGTAGGTATAATACAATCTCTATATTTGATAATGATGCATTGTTAGAGAAAGAGAGAAGAACAGCACACTTTGTGTTTCTTAATAGCCTACCTATTCAATGAGAGACAACAAAGTATTAGTTATGTTGCACAATATCAACACAACCCTGACATCAAACTCCTCCAAAAAGATCATCTCCATCTGACATGGTTAGCGATTGCTCAACAGATCCCATCTCTTCAAGAACTATTGTATGTTATGCTGTCTATTTTAGTCATACCTCATTCCAGAGCACACTGAACATATTTTTAGTTGTGTCAGAAAAAACCGAACAGATCAAAGAATGATTCTTGGCCTTGACACTAGAATTGTTACTGGTAATCAAGTCTTCACCTGCAGATACCATGGACTTGTGTAAAGCATTGTACAAAGCCCAGCTTCTAGGCCCATAAAAGTGCTCATTACATTGCCTCTCATAAAAAATAACTGTATTCTGTGCATTCTCTGTATTCTAAACATTCTCTGTATTCTAAACATTCTCTGTATTCTGTGTATATTTTAACTTTGTTCTATAAGAACCCATTTTAAACTAATCTTATTCATATTTTAATACATATTTAAATTACGGCGAAATGACTTTCTGATTATGATATACAACTTCGCTGTGTGAACAGGTCTGGCATTGACAGGCATCTGGCAGATTGTGCCTCATGGGAAGAATGAGTACGAGGAATCAGGAATCTTTAAGTGTGACCCTTCATGGTGGAAGTATATGCTGTAAGGAATAACAACTGTCACTGAATAATGCCACCATTAAATTTACACAAAACTGAATCAGAATAAACGTAACTGAAAATTACCATCCAGAATAATGTTTTCTTATAATTCGGCAGGTTTGGAATAATGCATCAATTAATTTATATTCAGTAATGACTTTATTCAGAAAAACAAATTAAGTAACTGCATTATTCCAACCCTGACAAAACTTTAAAAAATAGATAGAAAATTTAACATACCATTGTTATTCAGTGACTGCATTATTCTGGCAACCCATCATTGACACCAATGTTTGATAATGACTTAAATAACTGTAATTGTCTGTGATGAACCTTGATGCCCTCCTCTGAACCTTTTGTTGAGGAGGCATATTCCAGTATGAGTTGAACATATGTCAAGTAGCATTTGGCCTTCACTGGGTGTGGGCAACCATTAAGGTTTTGTCTAAGAAAGGGTAAAAATTGTTTTCTTTTGTTATTATATTTATGTTATTCATTCCAGTTGAGCCTGTGTATTTTTGTTATGCCTAAGTATTTAGCAGACTTTACTTGGGTGAGTGCATGACTGAATGCTGTCAGTTCTTGTAGTGTTTTTTCTCTATCATAATCTGGAGAACTTTGCATTTCATTTGGTTGAATTTCAGCAACTGTTTATCTTCCTAAGCTTAGAGGCAGTCAAGATCTTGCAACATTTGTTGATGATCTGGTAACTTGATTGTTCTGTAGATGAGGCTGTCATTGGTAAAAAAAAACTTGTTATCTATGTAAAACAGTCAGGTTTAAGTCATTTATATAAATCAAGAACAACAGTGGTCCCAACTTAGCACCCTAAGGGACTTGGGTGAAAACTGACCACCTAGAGTGACTAGATGATTTTAGCCTTCAAGTCAGCTAGATATCCAATTAACAGTTTTTCCTTAGATTCTGTAGTAGCTTCACCCTCATTGGTATGCAGTTTTTTGGTAACTTTATCAGTATGTTTGTAACATGTTGTTACAATACATTATTAGATCCAAGTTCCTATGTAATATGTTCATTTGGTAGATGATTACATATGTATACTTGATAACTAATTGTATTTATGAATATTGTTCACATGGGTATCATTGCAACACAAAACTGAAACATACTATAGTTTTAAGAATTACTGGCATGCAGGATACTTACATTGTTTTACATTACATATCTGATCATCACAAGTGGATGAATTACAAGCATTGCAAATAGATTAGTATACTTTTGAGCAGATAATACTCCTTCCAAGTATATTAGAAACATATCACCAACAGGTTGTCCTGCTACATCAATAAAGAATGCTGAATTGCTCTTTTCTTTCATTGATTTTGGAAGATTACAATTGAGTCAAAACCTTTTTTTGTATAAGGGTAGCACAATCGAAATATGTATTTTATGGGTTTCAGTATATCTTTTTTTAATCAATAAATATCTATTGAAGCATGCCACATCTAACATATATAATAAAACATTAGTAATGGCCTCCTCAGTGAAATTGGTCTATTGTCATAATCATAGTTTTTATATATTTTTAAATATATTTTATATATTTAAAAATGCATCAGGTATATTTTGGAGCACTATGTCTATGTCTTTCCCCAGATTTCGATGTGGTAAATTACTTTCTTTTCCAGAGGATATTATGGCGTTAAATCCATAACCACAAGCACCCTTGCACAGCCAAAAGTTTTTTACTTTATTTCCTGAATTTGGACAGGATGTAAGTACTACCTGGTATTTGACCATGGTAGCTGAGCAATTGTTTGTCAAGAGTCATAATTGGATCAAGTATGTAATATCTTCATAAATTCTGCACAAATGGATTCCATATTTCACTAAATAGCAGCTAGGCGATTTTGTTCCTGTCTTCCTTAGCGAGTTCTGTAGTTATTGTAATGAATGGTTCACAAGAAAAATGTTAACCTTTTGATAGAAATAACAGCACAATGAAATAGGCTACATAAATTTTCAGTCCACATGTCATTGATTAAATTGAAATTATCCCTTTGAGCACCAGCCATAAATAAATGCATCTGGAAGGTAAGCTATTGTTTTGTTATATGTAGAAAGAGATCAGTGTGTACTTTTCTGTATACTTTTCAACATATCTTCAGTCACAAAAAGCAAACATTATTCTGCTTTTGGATATTATTGGATGATCTAAATTCCTACTTTGTGCATCTACTATAGTGCAAACTCTACATCTTTCCTGAAAAGGCCAATTTGTAAATTGCACATTGGAAGCATTTTCCAAGATTTCCTCATTGTCTTCTGATTCACTATTGCTCGAATATGCCTCTTCTACTAGCTCAATGTCACCATCATTTTAATTTACAGCGACTTCCTCTACTTCTGGTTCATCGGTAATATCAACTGCTTTGTAATTTTCAGGTTCACTGTCACTAGATTCATGTTCACTATCATACTCATCTTCACATTGAAAAATTAATCTAAGAACTCGTTAAGCTGTATATTGTCTTTGCCGCTGCATGCTGAATAGTTAGGTACCATAGGTGGCATATGACCTAATTTGCATAAGTTTTCTCAATTGAATTGTAATGCATATATTTGTATATAGAAAATGATTCCTGAAAATATTTGCTATTCTATGGATTTGGTTGATAGATTTTATTATCAATTCTAGGAAATTAAGTTGTGTATCACCTACCTGCTACTGATGTGTTGGTATGCCTACCTTATACAAGTAGGTTACATTTATGTATTGGAAATGATAATAACTGACAGGGGTAAAAACAATCAACAATAAATAAGATTCTATAAACAATTATATAAATTAATGGTTTAACGTTAACACACAAAAGAAGATGTCTGATTATTTTTAATAAATTGACATCTTTGCATGTTTGTGTGCCTATTTGACTTTTACAGTCGTTGTTATTATTGAACTTATTGCAGAACCTATTTGTTTTAATTGTTCATTAATCTGTATTATGAAAAATACTGCTTAATTATAAACAAAGGGTTGTGTATTGTAATGAAATCTTCTATATGTATACACAGTTCTGTTAATGCACAATACAATCTATGACTTGATCACTTGTTCCATTATTGATACGATTTCTCCATTTTAAAACAAATGTGTTAATTACTCTTATAATAAATACAATTTTGTCTGAGACAATTGATTTATTAATTAACAGGTGTTTACTGTATATTATGTTTTCGTCATCAAACAAATTTGTGACATGATTTTTGTTTTGTAAAGGATGTCCTTATCATTAGTCTCATACTGAATAATCAGACAATGACGGGAATCTATAGAAAAGATCGATGACATGATCCAATATGTATACCAGGGTTGCCACAAATCCTTAAATTCGGGAAAAGTGCTTAAATTCAACAATCTAAATTCCTGACCTGGAAAAGTGCTTAAAAATCACTTCAACAGCAAAACTCCTTAAAAAGTCCCTAATTCTAATTCTATTTTAATAATGTTTTGTCTTTATACTTTTATATATATTTCATTTAAGTTATATTTCTTATTAATATATTCTGTATATACTTTTTTAAACCATTATAATATTATATTTTGGACAAAAAGTGCTTAACTTTCAAGAGAAAAGTGTTTAAAAAACCGGGAAAATGATATTCTTATAAGTGTGGCAACCCTGGTATACATGTTCCCATCTTTCTAGCTTTTTAAAGGTTTTTGTTTATTTCACAAATGTAATCTATATGCTCATAATTCTATGAAAATGTGTTGTGGACAGCTTTTTTATATGAATGTTAAATTATTATTCATCATTCATTATTATTTTGAGTAAAACTCATTTGATGTAAATTTTTTTAATAACTTTGGGTGAGTAGTGCAATATCGAACAATCCCTTGAAATATCGTATACATTTTTATGTGTGTTAATGCAAGACAATTTATAAAATCGTTTCCACTTATGTTTGTATTCACATTGCTAAACTGTGTCCATTTTTTCTATTTTAGATCTAAAAACCAAACATGGATAAGAAACCAGAAATGGATGAGTCGGCTGCGCCCATCCACCGAATTCGCATTACATTGACCTCAGTTAATGTAAAGAGCCTTGAAAAGGTGTGTACTGATCTCATCAAGAGTGCCAAAGACAAGCAACTCCGAGTCAAAGGACCCGTTCGTATCCCTACAAAGGTAGGTTTATCGACACATGTTTTATATTATTGATACGTAATTTTATATGTTTACTTAATACTAGTTCGTTTCGGTTACCCGGAACGAACTGTGTCTCAATTTTCGGTCATTATAGTTAAGTTTGTCCTCGACAAATAACTAATATAAGTTTCCATTATTTCAGACATATAGTAAACACAAATCGGCTGCTGCTAATTTCTGAGTAGGCGCTTTGACATATTATTGTTATTAGTCTAAGTTTTATCAAAATCGGAAAAAGTTAATTGTATGACAGTGGGAAAGTCACGAAATTTTATTAAAGGGACTATGTTAGATGTCATTTTGTGTGTAATATGAATAATTTGGATATATACAGTAATGCTTACTTGCCGCCATTGCTGAAGATATTAGAAAACTCCCGGTGCATTGCAATTATTAAAAAAAATAAACTATGGATCTACGTTGCGCTGTCGTCAACTGTTCCTTGTCGTATCATGATTGATGGAAATGTTGTATCGTTTCATATATGCGCCTTGAAATGTTCTAATGTCGATGTGAATTATACTTTAGCTCATATTCACTAGTTTAATATGTTTCATTTTTGAATGCTTAGAACATGTAATATAATATTTTTTGTGTTCAGTCAATATATATTATATTTTTATGTAAGTACTGTTTGTATAGATTAATATGGATTTGGTTATAGTTTATAAAAACTATAGTATAATGGTGATTATTACATATTTGAGATTATCTGTGCCTGAATTAGTCAATGGCTTATATTTTACATTATTAGATTTTGTGTGTGATACACACGAAATAAAAACTATTTTAGTTGTTAAAACTTATGTTTATATTTAGAGAAGTGTACATAATATTTTAATTGACAGATTCTTTTTTTGGGAAAATTAATGTTGTTTCATACAGTTTTTTACTCTAACCTTAACAGTTTTTGTTTTTCTCACAATTTACGGTATGCGCCTTCTTACTTGGAACCCATAAATGATAATTTAGCTTTTAAAGCTTCTTAATTGAGAAAGTATCTCATTTTTCATGTTTAGCTATCATGTATTATGTTCTTCGGCCATTCTTATTTTCGTTCGTATATTATATAAAATGTATTTAGTAGTTTTCCTAACAGTACGGTAGGAAATTACTACTTTCCATCAATAATTATAGATAAGCTACTAACCAAAATGCAATGTTTTTTTTAAAGTTTATTACTCTTTTATTATATCTTATTATTTTATAATTGAGGTTTAATTTCTTAACTCTGCCCTTGGACCCCGCCAGGGTCTTGGCCCATAGCCCCCATTTAGCACCTCGCGACTTCGGCGCTCGGGTATTTTTTATAAAGAGTGGCAACATTGTTAAACATTCTAAAATAACCCCAAATTGCTAGCTAAGGAAGCTTCTCCGTTTAATATAACACTTACTCATTAGTTATCGAGTTAGTCTATCCGTACATATGGTTATATTGTTATTTTTATTTTAACACCAAAGATTAGATATTTCGTTATTCATTTTAAGCTATTTAAATGCTCTGTTAAAGTGTTCCACATTAAAAATAGTATTAAAAGATGCCTCAAACCATGTAATAGTTGTAAAAACAAGGTTTCCAGGTGTATTTTCCAGCGTCAAATGAAAGTATCTCTCTTATCAAAAGTTCATTACACTGTCTTCATTACTGTTTTTCTTCAGATTCTTCGAATCACAACTCGTAAGACTCCGTGTGGTGAAGGTTCAAAGACGTGGGATAGATTTCAGATGCGCATCCACAAGCGCGTGATTGACCTGCATTCGTCTAGTGAAATCGTCCGTCAGATCACCAGTATCAGTATCGAACCTGGAGTGCAGGTTGAAGTCACTATCGCCGGCAGTGATTAGTTAACTTATGTTTACCAACTTAACTGTGTATCCAACAGCTCTCATTGTTATTAAATAAAAAAATATCTGGAATTATTGCACTTTTACACTTTGAAGCATTGATTTTTCCCTTTATGTTGTCTGCAGGACAACCGAATAATTTTGCTAGGGTGCTAAGTAGTTTTAGTTGAATATTTGTTTTGTTGGTTGACATTTCCTACCATGACGGGTTTGATCCCGTTAGAACTAGTTAGGTTGAGACGAGAAACTTAATTGGTGTCAGCTAGATATTTTATATATATTTGGCTTTATCGGCTCTGCAAGAACATTGTATTGAGTTTTTTAGTTAAACTTTTAATAAATTCGTATATTAAATAAACTATCAAATTTGTTTGTTATGGATTAGGTTACGTAATTCAAAATGAAATTTACTAAACTTATCAATTTAGGATAGAAAATTTATCTTACATTGAAAAAATTGGTACATAGTGAGGGGCTCAAGCGCAGTTTGCGTATGAGAGAAAAATGATTAACACAGGTCGAAATAATATAATGAATAATAATATAAGAACAAAATAATTTAATATAATCTATAAATCAATTCTACTGTGATGATTGGACTGCCTATTTTTAAGAATATTTTTTCTCTTTGGTTTCTCTCTACACTCTATGGTGTGGAGAACAATTACTTAATATTAGCGGAGAAAATCTAGATAACCTCAAGATGGGAAAAGAAGAATTTTTGGGTCCCTTTAATTTCGTACTAACGGGATTGTACAGTATAATTTAAATAGAAACCTTTAGCTATAAAACAAAATTCGGACATTTTCAAAGTTTGCGAATTCCTTTTTTATACGTGAAGTTTCTATTTTACTTGTATACAGTACGATCAATGGACCCAATAAATTCGTTTTCAATGCGCAGTTCTACTTTGTGTGAGTCAGAGTGGAGTTTAGATTTAGCATACCCCGGAGTGCTGAGCGTGAATTTGAGTTTGAGTGTGAATGTAGCATACAACCTTAAGCCTTCACAATGTAATTCACTTTAGTTTCATATCATAAATTTGATTGTAATTGTAATAAAATATTTCAGGGTTTCACTAATTATATACTAATTGTATCAATTCTGTAAGCGTCAAATAATGGTCACAACTACCTAGAATGATTTAATTACTTGTTCCCTTCGATTTCAACTAATAATATTGTTTGTTAACTATAAACTGTATATATTTAAAGCAAGGATACAATTATGAAGAATGGTATAAATTGTAGCTAAATTTAACTATTACTATGTTGAAATTATTTATAAATATATCTTATATATATAAGCACAATAATTATACAAGGATAATTTTTTATATAAATTTATATCAGTGACATATTGTTAAATAATTTCACCTTATTAATGTACGTTAATTTAAAGGACGTTGTAATACAATGAGCTTTTGGCAATAGTATTTCAAGTAAATCTTTAAATTAGTGCTTATATAAGGAAGGAGTAATTAAAATAACGATTTTATAATAATATTAGTATAAATACAACTGTATCTTATAAATTTAAAACTGAATTATTTTATAGTTGATTATCTATGATTATACAATAATAATTTTAATTCATTAAAAAATTCTAAAATAACGAATACTTTTAATAAAACAATATTATCGGGAAATGTTTTTAACCAGAAAACCCCGTACTTTAAATTTTATCTACTTCTTTGTGGCGTATTTTGCATATTAATATTTATCGTAATATTTATAATTCACAATTACATTATGGAATTCAATCTTCTAGTCTTCAGTTTATTCAATATTTTTATAGTTGGTAAGTACTACTAATTTTGTTACAGACTTACATATGTACTATTTTTTGTACAAATAAATCCTTATTTTGGTCAACATTTAAAGTCAAAAGACTTATTATTCTAACTTATATTCAAAATAGTCTATGACTTTGACAAAGTCAAAGACTATTTTGAATATAAGTTAGAATAATAAGTTGAATAGATATGTTCATGTCATGCTTATATTTGTACCAATGCTTAATTTCTAAAGCTGTTATGCTATCATACTCTATAGCTTTATAATCAATTAAATCCACAGATTTGACTTATACCATGTCCATAGGCATAACATCACTCCAGGCCTGTTTTAAATATGAGAGTACAAGCTATGTTTTGATTGAAATTTTTTTAATAAATAATATATGTTTTTTGATGATGGCTCATTCCTTTTGGGGTTTTGACCTTTCTGGGGTTTTGTCATGAATGTTGGTTTTTTCTTTAAACCATCCTATGGCTATGCCTATGATATCATTATAAAATTTTGTTTCTTATTTGACAGTCACTTTAATAATTTCTTCTTATTCTTTTTTATATCAATTTTTTATTTGTTTTGTAGTGATGTTGAGGATTTCTATTATAACAGATTTAATAATTAAACAGTTAAACAGTGGTATGAATTTAGTCTTAAAAACATTATCTTTCATATTATCATATTCATGTATTACTATTAATATAGAAAAACCTAAATATCTATATGTTAGCAATGTATTGTAAATTTGGACAGTTTTATGAATTGTCCAGATTTGTCATAGATTGTCCAGATTATCTGGCCAATTATCCATCTGGCCATTTGTAAACAGTCCAATAAAATTATATACTAAAAACATTACTATTCACTAATATTTGAAATATATTTGTTTATAAAATTCACTATAAAATATTCATTAAACAAATCAATTATTGTGATTAGGAGATTTTTTAATATATTAATTATGTAAACTGGAATAATAATATTAAATAATTATTATACCTATATATAGGTATATAATTCACACTATTAAATATATTCATTTTCAATCCTTAATCCATCTGGATGGCTCAAGAATAAATGCACTAATAACAATAATAAATCATATTAAACCATTTAATAAAAATATAATTAAATTATTTTATTAAATAAGTTACAAAAATAATAGTAAAAAGTATATTTTTGTATATCTATAATTCTATTATCATTAATTTCTCATTCTATCTGTATGGATCATGGATTTAATATCACAAATATAATAAAACTATTTTAAATAATTATTATATATGAAAAATTAATATATAAGTAAGTTATAAGGAATAAAATATATAGATAATATACAATTAGTGCAGTATCTTTTGATTCTTTATAATTCCATCATTAATAAATCCTAATCCATCTGGATAAATAATAAATATAAGTAAATAACAAACATAACATATATTATACTGTTTAATAAAAAAATATATTTAAATTATTTTATACATTTTATATTATATGATGTTTAAATATTAAAAAGCCATTCAATTAAATATTTTAAAAAATCTTAAATGTATTTAATTCTATTTAGCTATTATCTTGATTTATCCATATTCAGATAATTTATTTTTTAAATATTACTAAATATTTGGTCTAAATGGGTCAACATTTATTAAATATACATGTATACATGATTATTAATACTTCTCAATGGACTGTTTTCTGAAAAATTAATTATGGTAAGTACTATAATGTATATACATCAGGGAGGAGTTAAATTTTTTATATACATGTATTGAAAATATATAAATATGTATTTTGTTGCTTTTTTATAATGTGATTCCTGATTCATTTAACAGATTGAGAATCTTTGACTAAAAATATCATTCCATGAAATAGGGGAATGTCATATCAAGATTGTTGAATGAAAAAATCATATTATGTTTATAATTATTGTAAATTATAGAAAATATGAAAAATATTATAATTGCCTTAATATATTGTGATTCTTGATGCATCCAGATGGATCAAGAATGTTTGACTAAAAAATATTATTTTATGAAATATGCACAAAGAATAGGTATATGGAATATTTCAATTATTTCTATACACATGTATAGTAAACATATTTGAAATAGAAAATAAGTAAAATAATATATAAAGAATTATAAAGAAAATAATTTTAAAAAAATGTGAATTTATTTTTTGCAATTAATATATCATGATTCCTAATCCATCCAGATGGACTGATAATGTTTGACTAAAATATATTATTTTGTGAAATATTATGTTTGAAGAATAATGTGTTATTCAATTACATCTCTGTGAATGTATTAAAAATACATTTCTAATTTATATTCACTTATACTACAAATTTAAAAAAAATATATAAATATATTTATTGTTATCATGATTCTTGATCTGCCCAAATTTAGTTTTTTTGAATATTTTGCAAAAATTGTTATCCTTATATGATTATTGCTATGTTCTTAGTATAATTTCATATTGTATAACTTCATAAACCTAACTGTATTGAATGTAAGTCAATAATATATTAATTTTGTTTTGGAAAGTTTTTTTAAGTTATTATATATTGCTTCTGGTACATTTTTTAATTGTATGGTAAAATTATTCTTGATCCACCCAGTAATATTTTTATTCTTACATCATACAGTCAGTTCATGAACCATAGGATGGAGCATGGATTCCTACTCAATCTGACCAGTTTGTGAGCTGTCCAAATTCATGCTCTTCTGTTAACATATTTAAATAAGTAAATAAATATATACTGAGCATTAAACTAATTAAAATATTATCTAAAAAGTCTATCACAGCAAAAAAAAGCAGTTTATATTTGTACATTTTTAAACAAAGGCTATTTTTAAAGTATCTATAACCCTAAAAGATAACCCTCAGACTAATGACAATTCTAAAAATTCTGTAGGATTTTGATAAAATTTTGACCAGATACTATTATTGAATATATTAAAGTATTAAACTATTTATTTATATGTTATTATTATAAATTTATAAATAATTGTTTAATTACAATATACATATTACAGGGACGGCAGAGCCGGGGGGGCCCAGGCCCCCTCACCTATTTTGCCTTATTTATGTTTGGGTCCCCCCCACTTTTTGGTACTTCAATATGAATTCTTATATAGTAATATCAGACTGTAACATATAAGGTCAGTTTTATTCACAAAGTCATACATACATCATATGCATACTAGTACTGTTAAACTATATAAGTTTACAACCATTTCATAATAATTGCAGAATTTAACAATTCATATTGCTTCATACATAATTGTGTTTTATATATTCCAAAAAGTGAAAGGCCGCCGGTCAATATTCTCTTCTTTATTCTTTTTTACCTTCAATATATGCAGTGAAAACTCATATCCTCGATGTTATTTACTCCAAAAAATTTAATATTAAACAAATAAATACATATGTGTATAATATATATGTCATTTATATTGAGTTTTTGGTCAGTGTGGTACATATTGCTAGGGCCCCCCACTTTCGAAAACCTTCCGCCGGGCCTGAAAAACGTATGTATTTTCTCATTAATTATCGAACGCTGACTTTTCTCGAATGTTGTAATCTCAACTTTAATGTATTTCATCTATAATATCACTTCTGATATAATTTTTTGATTACAATTGCCTTATAAATGTTTATTATTATTAATTGGCCAAATTATAATCAATTAAATTATATTAAAAATTTGGCATACGTAAAGTTATGTAATTTTTACTTTTTATTAATTACTATAGATTATATTGAAAAATGTTTTAACCTTTCATAATCGTTTGTTTTAATTAAACATATTTTGTTTAATTCAAAATATATATTTTTTAACAATTATGACTTCAACATCATTTTCATTTTAAGTATTTTATTATAAATGTTTCTATTAAAATAGTACGGTAAAAAATATATTTTTTACTAACAGAGTTAATTCATGTTATGAATAATTCTATAGAGTATTTTGTGTTAACCATTGTGTTCAATTATTGTGCTTTTGTACTGTTGTTTGTAGTTTAATTTGGTTTGGTTTTTACCTCCATTAATAACACAAATACGGTTTGCTATTGTTCTTTATAGAGTTCCTAAACTATTTCTACCAACCTTGTTATTATTTGCTACTTTGTTACTTTGCTATTGCGCAAATTAATCAATAATAAGTAAGGAAGTGTTATTTATTTTTATTTTGTGTTATTTATTTGTCTATTCAACTGTTATAACTATTATAACAAAATGGCCGTCAACTTTACCTGGTAATTTGGCCAAATAAGTATCACAGGTAACAGATCCTTTAGTAAAATCAGTTACGGCATAAACGCAGATGCGATATGTCTTACAAGGAGAAGCCATATAGTAAATGTTTAATATGTGTGCTGAATCATTGGCGGCATAGTGTCGACTAGGAAATATTAAAATTGGTATATTTGGGAGATGCTGATCATAACCTAGTGGTTTATCACTACGGCTACCATTGACAAGGTTAATCTGAAACAAAATGAGTAGTATCATTGAAATAGTATAATCGAAGAACACATTGCTGTTAAAGGCTAATCTAATTAAATTAAATAAAGTAATAAAGAAAGAAGGACTTTTACTATAAAGTTACCGAAGTCAGTCGCAGGATAAAATCGAATAACTTGCAGAAAAAATCGATATCTCCTAATATTGGCCTGTATTAGCATTGTTGTACCTACCTTATATTATTATTCATATTTTCACAATAATTGCTTCCAAAATATAGTTCAGTTTACCATATGCCTAAATATATAATGTTAAATCTTATGTAAAGTAAAAATGCAATAAAAATGAACTATATTTACACAATATTATCATATTTTTGCTAATTTCGGAAATATACAAAACATCTGGATAAACACACCTTATCGATCAAATACAATACATTTAATCGAAATAACTAGTAACATATTTTGTTATCGACTGAATGTACTTATTGCCGTTGTTTAACTGTAATGTTCACTTAATGACAAAATAAAGCACATACTACTAGCTTAGGGAAAGCAGAGCTGGGGGGGGAGACGGTGCAGAGTCACCCTTATCATTTATTTGAGGGGGCCGGAGTATGCTACAGCCACACCAATGATTACTACATCGTTTACCATATGTAAACACACTGCATATCTACAGCTTCAGAAACTGCGGTCTGAAAAGCTTAATATTTTCTGTTTGAATCTGGCACCTTCAATACTGGTATTATTTTTATTGTTTACATACCCCTGCCGAGGAATGAAGAGCTGTGAAGAGCGTTTTGAGGATTTGTAGGACAAATTTGAGTCAAAATTTGAGCCGAGAAGGCAAATCTAACTTTTTTTTCTAGATATATAGAAAGATTCCATACATACTAGATAATATAAAAAGGTTAAGATAGTTCCACAACACTATGCAAATGTATTGCCTAGATTTTCAATACATGTGTACCTTCATCAGAGGCGAATACAAAAGTGAAAAAACATATAATACAGCAACTATAAAAAATATTACGTAACAGACTGCGAACCAATAAGAAATAACACACCACTACAAAACACGACAGACAATTATTGATCACAAATAGACAGTGCAGTAATCAAACAACACAGCGACAAGACAAAGTATTAATATTATTTATAGTTGCCGTATATTATATGTTTTTTCACTTTTGTATTCGCCTCTGATGAAGGTACACATGTATTACAATTTCAGGCAATACATTTGCATAGTGTTGTGGAACTATCTTAACCTTTTATATTAATTATGCCAACACAAAATATTTATCTTATTATTTCGAGACTACAATAGATAATGGGGAATATCCTGTTAAATTTGAAAATACGAAAGACTAATTCAAGTAGCAATGCAATACTAAGAAGTCCATGATCTAGCGATATCAGAATTGCATATACAAAATATGCTTCCTCATTTTTTTTCTGTGTATCCAAATAATACCCCTCCCAATTGATCGTATCCCTCAACTCAATTGATCTCTCAATGAATAATATATAGACACAGTTCTGTTTTGTGAAATTAAAAGGTTACTACGCGTTTAGATTATTATTTTCATCACTATGACTACTAAAAAACGATCCTTCTCCATTTTTCGTCCTCTCAAAATTGATCTAAAGAACGCAATTATTAGCAAAGTGCAGTTAAACAAGATGCCTATTCTATACTTTCCACACAAATAGGACAGGTGTCACTGACATTATTCTAAAGTTCTTACTAAATATGTAAAATTAAATGATAGTAGAAAGATTAGATTCGTTTTGGGGGTAATGTAGAGGTCCGCCTTTCATACTACTTAAATTAAATAAAAAATTAAAAATGGATAACATATATATTGGTTGGGGTGTGAAAACACATTTTTAATGTATATGTAAACCACATTATTATGTTCTTTGTGTGTTTTGAATATATTACTCACGCTGTTACTTAAATATATCCGTTGAATAAATTCCGAATATCCATTTGATGCATAAATAATATAGTAATTAATAGGCTCAGGAGTTGTCTTAGGAGGTTTCCATCTTATATTTATGTAGTATTTTTGGGCATTATCTAATGTATGTCTGATGTTTCGAGTTATTGTTAAATCAATTACTTTACTTAAACCTAAAAAGGAATAAAATCAGGACATATATAGGTCTGGTTGAAAATGTAATATTACAAAAACAAAACAAAAACAAGAATTACTATTCGTTTGTCATGCACAATTAACATTCAGTTCCATAGCTGCCATATTTTATGATAACACAATGTTGTCAATATATAATAAAAATATGTTATAATATAGTGGATTACTTTTTTATTGAAGACTTTACAAGACATCAACATGTATGCCCTTATTTTATTTACTAATAATACAATAAATGATTAAGTTTTAATTAATTTAGTTATGTATGGGCATATTTCCTAAATGTAATGTTATTCACTTTGTTAAAAATGTTCCCATCTTCCTAAATGATAAATATGCACGATACTGTTTAGTATGATATTCATTTATGTTATAAATCTGTCGTGCTTGCTTCATAATATTGTATAATAATGTATTTAATATTTGCTTTTATTACATCACTGTAACTATATGCTGACCAATAAAATTAAAGTAATACTACATATTATATAAAGCAATGCACTCTTCTTCCGCCGCACCAATAAAGACCATTCTTCATTAACACTTATTGTTCACTTATAATAGAAGGCACAACAGAATCGTTCAAACATGATTTTAACATGTTATTTACATTGATATAAAGCATAACTTACTTTGGATTTCTAAATCAGTATACCATTTACTCCAAGTTGAATTATAAACTCCAAATAGAAAATCATTAAATTGAATACTACGAATTCGAACTTTAATGTCATCAATGTTATCTTTGAAAGTGAGTTGTGTGTCTATGTTACATAAAAGCAATAATAGTAATGTTATAGTATACTGGGATGAGCTAAAGTAATACGTCGTACTTTTAAGGGACACATCCCCATGTAAATATATGTTTAATATGATTTAAGACACCCCAAACCCTAACCCTAACCCTATTTATTATTTTTTTAACATATTTAGAAATTATACTTAAAACATATACATTTACAATATATAAGTAAAAATACATTTTGAGAACCCAAAAACAATATTTTAATGTAATGTTTTCAAATATGAAAAAAAGTTTTTTTAAAACATAAAGACATAAAAAACTATTAATTATAATTAATTAATAAAATTAATTATAATTTTTTTTCAGAATATAGTTCCTAAACAATGAATTTCATATTCCGAATAATCAGTTTACCTAGTCCTGTTCATAATTAAATAATTCTGCCCACAAATAGGAGAATAAAGTATAATCAAGCAGAGTAGTTAATTAGTTAATTAGTAATCAGTAATCAATAGTTAAAGTATAAAAGAATACGAAATCGATAGAACACCATAATATGCCATCCCACCGAATACTTTAAAATTGGGGATTATTCACCTTCCAAACAACAAAAATCCAAAATAATTGTTAAATGTTACCACCAAAAGCTTCAAAACTTTCAGCCAATCCGATTCAAGTATTGGTGACTAATTCAGGGCCACATATTACACACTTTTTAATTTATATGAAATTGATCACAGGTATTTTTGGTAACAGTCGATTACTATAGTAGAGTTATCGATTTTCCATATATTATCACACTCGAGCCATAACATGACCGATCAAGTTGATTTCAACATAATTTCCGACTATGTCGAGTGCACGAGAAGCATGACTATAATCATGAGATATTAATTAGAAATATACTATAAATACTAATGCTAAATAGAAAGATATTGTATATAAATAATATATACAATAGGCATATAACATATGTTAACAATATGTATATTTTTGTATAATCGGCATTTAATTTCAGTAGCGCGAAGATGTACTAACCACTCCTATAATCCTAACTAAAATGTAATCCTATAAAATCTTGAAGTATAACTTCAAAATTATAAAATTGTAAAGTTTAACCCCCATATTTAAATATCTAAAAATTCTTACTCCATAAATTCAAAAAGCCTACAATCGTGAAGATAAACACCATACAATTTTAAAATCCTAAAATTAAACCAAAACACATCCAAATATCCTAAAGATAAACCCAAACATTTTACAAATATATTTTAATGTAATTTAATTAGTGTAAATTAATCAATTTTAATTGTTGTGATGTTCCGCATTTTACGAGTTGTGTCTTTTATGTAGAACCGACAGTTTGCTTAAAGCTGTATCCGTTGTGAATCTTTAGTGGTAGTCGACATTTAATGTTTGATTATTTGATTAAATACTAATTACTAATGTGGATCTAAGTATAGTTAATGAATTAAATATAAATATGAATGACATAATATAGGCATCGTTTTTAATTTGCACAGTTTACTGTTCTGGAGCTATAATTCTGTTCGATATTTCACGAAAATAAAAATAATAAATTGAGACTATTAATGAAACTAGTAGTGTTAAATCTTACCATTAATAAATAGAATATGACTATCTGAAACATTTGTTTTATGATTAAATGTCTCAATTGCAACGTGTGTTTGACAGATGTCTCTTTGGAATTTCCAATGTATTGAAAATAGATTTGTTGAGTTCTTTTCAAAGTAAAAGGTCACTACAAAATAAAATATATAAACATTGTTTTTAACGGTTAATAAAATTATACAATTAAAATGTCGAATATCTTATAATTTGGCCAGTTAGACGGTAACAACTGTTTATTGAAAGAAATGAAATGTTTATACATGCTTTGCCTGATATTTATGCAGTAGATAATTTATATAAAAATATACTAAATACTAAATACTTTTAAATTTCCATTAACACATAATGTAATGTAAAAATGCTTTAATACTAATTTTACAAAATAATATATTATTATATGTTTATAAATATTCCCGTATTTAACGGAGGATTCTGTTTCAACTTTTCCATTTGACTTATTTATTACACTTTGTGAATAACTATGTATTAACTAAGTATTATCTTTGTACTATGTATATTAAACAAAACAACTTGTGACTCGTGGACTTATTGTTACTCGTGTTGCACTAAAGAAATTCCAATGTCAATTTAACTAGTTTAATCTAACATTATGTATGAATAATTATATTGTTATTTTCATATGCACTATTTGCACGAAGTACAATCATTTTGCTAAAACAACTAACTTGTCGGCTCGGCCGGCTTACATAAACGGAAGTGGCAGGATACCCACGGACTGTACTGTTCTTGTGTTGGATACATGCTTATTATTTGAACTTTAATAAAGGAATTTTTCACAGTTGTCATTAATGAATAATCTGAAATACATTAAACGAAAAAAGGAACGAAACAAAACCAAAATAGAAAATACATGCTATTGAACTTATATGATTATATTTCTGCAATATACACATTTTAAATGAATTGACATTAAGCATTAATAAACAAAATTAATTAAATATGATAAACAGAAAAATGCAGAAATTATTCTTGAAAAGTCATTTTTAGTGTGTCAATTTTCAATTTACAGTGTGTTTTTCATAATCGTAAAAAAGGCTAAATTAATTATTATTAATTGTATGTTTCTTCATGTATATTGGAAAAAACCTTTTAGTGTGACTTTATTGGATTTTAAAAGTTTTATAATTATTTAGTAAAATGGTAAATTCTATCATTTAAAAATTGAAAAATTATATATTTAGAAAATCAACAATATTTTATTGTACAAAAGTATTAGTTATATGTTAATTGTCCAACTTACTATAGAACAAATTTGTTGTATTAATCATTTCATTGCTTCCGTTTTGTATCACATTAATAACATAATTGCTGACATGATGCATAGGAGCCTTCCAATTAATAAATACAGTATTTGTTTCTGTGAAAATCAACTTGATGTCTTGTGCGCCTTTTAAAAAAGAAACGTATATTTATTTATGTTTAACTTTTATACAATATTTAAATATTATACATATATAAACACATTAAAGTATAAATAGGTATATAATAAATAATATGCTAATATTACCGCGGTATACTGACTGATCACATTAAAATATTTTTCAAATTTATTGGTCAGAAAACATAAACATTAGAAAAATCATAAAAATCCATAAATAATTAAATATTTCAAGAATAATGTTATTTTTTGCTTAAACATATATAAAAGGCTAGCATTTTAGATAATCTTCGTTTTCTTTCTAAAATGAAAACAATTTAATAATGAATAACAACATATTTTCGTTATGTATTTTGATAATATAAATAACGCACAAGTTTAAAGTATTTATAACAATATTTAAAAAGTTTAAATGTATTTCTTACATTTAAACAGTTAAAATATACATACCTCATTTGCTATAGATATTTTCAACTCAAAAGTTGCGATTTTTATTAAATTAATAGTTTAACTAAAAACTAATAATATGGAAAACTACTAAACTCGTTATACGTTTCCATAAACACAACATATTAATTAAATGTAACATGTGTAATTATATTCAGAAATATCTACTTACTGGGTAACGCTATTATCTAGTAAACTTATGCAAGTAATTATTATAATTATTGATGCGATAACTAACACGATTGTTTGCCCTGCCAAGATATTTACTCCACAGTATGTATAGAATAGTATATTATAAATATGATATATTGTACATGAATAAATGGAGTAGAGTTATATTATTATGAAGCCCTGGCAGCATATACCCATGCTTATTGTATTCCATGTACTCCATGGCCCACAAGTCCGAGAATATCTCGATATGCATTTGGCCAAGCGTACAGATTTAATAATGATACCTTTCCGACGGTTCAGATAGCTTGTCTTTTCTTTATAAGCTAAAATTAAAATAAACACATGCATTTCAATTTCATTAGTAACTTAACAACCTAATGCAGTTTTTTGTCTTCGTTTGATTTAAATATGATATACAAAAACATATTTCTAGATAGAGCACATAGTGATTTTTATGTTTTATTAAGAACACGAAATATATGTCATGTAGATCTTTAAAATTATATATAGTAGGCCTTTATATACAATGTATTTTGTATATGTATTTGATGATGAAATATGTTTTTGTTTTTGTTTTTTACTTTTTAGGTATCAAAATAATCTAAGAATGAATGAATATTTCCTATAATCTTCATTAGTAGTAACGATGTATTTACTGAAACGAGTAAATGAACCGTTAAATACTTTTTTAATCTATTAACTTTTACATATTATGTAGAACGGCTTATACGTACAAACATTTTACATATTTTATAAAATTAAGCCTGATTAATTAAACCCGTTATAAAATGTTTACTAGTAGCAAACTATAAATAAAAATAATGAACAGTAAACCAATTATTCAAATAATTATAGTTGTGTAGACTTCTGCTCAACCAACTGTTGAATTAGATTATATGTATTGAATACATTATTATATTTTAAGTAATATGGAAAGAGCGCTTCTGCATCACCCCTTCCCCCAAAACCAAAACAACCCCCCGAAACCGTAACCGAAACACCCCCCCACAAATGTAAAATTACTTTGAATTTTCACGCCAAAATTTCCATATTTTTTTTAGCCAATCAGAATCGAGTATTTGTTTTTAAGTTACTATGGATTCCTATTTAAACAATATCAATGTCGTTTCGTATTAATCAAATGTCACAGAGTTCGATTTTACTATTTACGAATTGATCAGAGATACCTTAATGGTAGTAATCGATCACTAACTACAATTATTGATTTTTCCCAATGCGATGCATTGTAGCCATATAATATCAGATCCGGATGATTTCAATGGGGATTCTGACTAAGCCAATGTAGCTGAGTTCGATTTTACTACTTACCACGGAAAGATTTCCCGTCGATGACTAATTCTTATTAGCCTTCCTTCCCAAGCCACTACTGCCAGAAAGTGAATGGACCTTCTACAATGTTGAACAGTGACACTGACATTTTTATTATACCCTAAATGCTTACACTTTCCAACTCTGTCACTTTTGAAATAATAATAATAAATGGCATTCTATCTCATTCATCAAGTCTGCTTTAATAATTCAAATTAAAGGGATACATTCTATAAGTTTAGGGATTTAGGAGTTTAGAGATTTAGGGAGTTAGGGATTTAGGAGATTAGGGATTTAGGAGTTTAGGGATTTATAAGTTTAGGGATTTAAGAGTATATGGATTTAGGAGTTTAGGGGTTTAGAAGTTTGTGGTATTAAACTTTAAGAGTTAAGAAATATTATGATATAAAATGTCAGGTTATTAAACTGTTATAGTATATTTATAGTATATACGTATTGCGCTTTTACAGTATACTTATAGTAGTAGTATATCTCAAACCAATTTCCGATTTAGTCGCGTGATTGGCGACACAGGCCTGCACCGCATCGTATTAAGAAAAATCAATGAATGTGCTTGAATGCCTGATTTCTAAGTACCAAAATCGAAATCAACGACCCCGACTTAGTCAGAATACTTATTGAAACCACCCGGATCTTGCATCATATGACTACAATGCAACGTATTGGGAAAATGAATAATTGTAGCTGAATGAATGATTACTATTAATAGAATATCTCTGATCGATTCGTAAGTAATAAAATCCAACTCAGTTACCTTGGCTTAGGTCGGAATTCGCATTCAAACCATCCGGAACTGACATTACATGGCTTCTGTGCATAATATTGGAAAAATCATTAGCTGTAATTGAATGATCGATTTCTACCATTAAGGCATCTCTGATCAATTTGTAATTATTCAGTAAAGAAGTAATTTATTAAGCATAATATTTAGTAAAATCCGACTGCAAGTACGTTTTTTAAACTAGTGCGGTTGACATAACCCAACATATTTCATTAACAAAAATCATGATATGACATATAATATTACACAATATTATTAAAATTTATAACAAGACACAAATGTAACACTAATGAATAACGCTTTATAGGAATAGTGTAAAACGTATCTAGTGTAGCAACGTATAAAATAATAGATTAATGGATGGTTAAAAAATAAAAGTTTTAGAAAAACGAAACTAAATGTTAATTTAAATGTCCATATACTATATAATTAGCAATCCATACGAAGAACTTAACTTACTTTTCCTAAAAACCACACATTTCCGCATATTAGTTACGATACAAGCGTGAGGTGACTTTCAGTTTCAGTTAAGAAAAAGATAACATCGAAAGATCTGGATGTATCTGATAGAAATTCTCGTGAAAAAATTATGATACTTAAGTGTCTTTTTGTAAATCTGTCCATTACGTTTTTATTTTAAGTATATCATTATGTTTTAAATCTAATTGTTTTACTTTAAAATAACGTTATTAAAAACGAGTATTCGCAGAGTAGACCGAAGAATTGTAAGTATTAAAATAATGAATTAGACTCATATTTTCGGTATATATTTTCAATATAATAATTATTATATTATAAGCTAAATGAACAGTTTTGCTTTATTGTCTTGATCACAAAATGTGATCATATATTGTATATATACAGTACAAGGAATTTTCATAAATAATTCAGAGATCCCGCATGCACTATAATTACAAGCTGAAGTACACAAACAAGGAAAATGTTTATTTAGTTTTGGAGTGTATTGCGTATGACAATGCGGAAGAAAGTAGAAAATTGATTTTAAAAAAAGTTTGAAAGGGTAGCGCCGGGCAGATGCACAATACACAAATAGAAAGCGAAGTTGATGGAGACCGGTAGTTTAAAAGATAGTTGATACTCCATTGTCAAGTAAAATGAGACTTACTTGTGTAATACATCGATTTAAGTGTGTTTGCTAAATTTGTAAGATGCTCTGTAGGTGACTAAACTTTTTATAAGCAATTGCTAATTACGGGTATTTTTATTTATACCAACTGTTCCAATTGCTAGAACCATAGTAAATCTTTTTAGTTTTTACCAAAAGAATAGATATTAGACAATATTAGACAATAGACATTCCAGATGAGATTGGCACATCTCAATTGACTATGCGGCGAATATGGCACAAAGACAATTAGCATCCCTACAAGCCGTGTAACCAGTTGCTTTACATTGCCGATGAAGATAAGAGATTGCAATTTGCCCAGATAACGAATCGTAGATTCGAAAGTGATCCAGCTTTTATAAGAAAGTTGTGTTTCTCAAACGAATGCGGTTATTCCAATGTTCTTATAGCAGCGCGTGAGTGGCTTGACAATAATTTGGCTGGAAGATGGATTGGTCGAAGAGGCCCTATCAAATCCCTTGACAAATCGTCTGATTGCACTCCATGTGACTATTGGTTTTGGTCTTACCAAAGGCAGAAGATCTACCCAACTGCAGGAATCCCAATTGTCAAATATGAACTTTTGGGTCGACAAATCGACGAAAAGCTCCAAAATATTCCGATAGATATGGTCCATAGAAGTATGAAGAATGTCCAGGTTTGCATACAGAAACTGAATGAGGTGCATGGAGAGGATTTCGAATTGTGAAGTGGTAACTTTTTTTGTAACTTGTGAACTATATAATTATTTTTGTTTGTTATAACTCTTGTAAAAGCGCTTGTAATTACTCTTGTAAATACTTTAATAAATATGTTTAAAAGTTGGTATCAATTTGGTGTTTTTGGTGTCAGGAATTCTGAATCACCCTGTATTATACAAATCATTCTGCTTGAAACATTATTTCGTATGCTAATTATGTTGTTCATGATTCAAAACCAGATCAACGATTTTAAAATAGTTGTTTTGTTAGTATTAGGATAATCTCACAAAACAGAAACTACATAGATTATGGTATTTGTTAGATAATATAATATGATTGTATTTTAGCAATTTTTTTAATTAGATAAAATATGTTTATTTTTATTAAATGAACTTTTCAAAATGTTATATTTTAAAAATAATAAAATTATATTAAATTTGTGTATTATTTCATTTTATTGTCACACAACTATAAGGATATTATATAATTTTTAAATATATGAAACCTCAAATTTAATAAGTCAAATTGCATGGTATTTGTAAAAATTGAGAATTACCAGGATCAACAATTGTTTTTGTTTTAATTATGCCATGCTTAGTTATCAAAAATTGAGTTTTATGTACATGGTCGCATACATCCTTTTCAAATTTCCAACTAATTGAGACAGAGATATTTGTAACTTCGTCTATATTAAATTTTACTAAAATGAAAAGGATACAACATGAATTAAATAGAGTAATTTAGTAATCAGTGTTTATGAGAATCCAACAATTTATCATATATTTGTGTTACATTACGTCATGCACAATGACTTTTTAACCCTTGTATTTTTTAATACTGAGTGAAATAAGATGTGTTGTTAAATTAATTACTATTAGTTATCAATTATAATTATATAATAATACAATAGTGTTTAGTCCATTGTTAGTATTGGCAATATTATAATTACGATTCACAACAAAATGTGGTGCATTTTTCTGCATTCTATTGTAAGCGTATAATATCATATATATTGGTTCATGTTGTCATATAATGGTTTATGATGTCCAATGGTGGTGGACTTAAGGTTTAAGGCCATGGCAGTACACTTGGTAACGAGGGCCCTTAAACTCAACCTTCCTACTCGCACACACTCTACTCTAGAAGTTTTAATATGTACTGGGGGATCAGGAGCAATTGCCGCTTTCGAAAGTTGTCAAGTGAAAATAATGATAATACTGATAGTGAAACAAAGTGGTTAGTATGATTAAGCATTATATGTTTTGCACATTATTTTAAAATTACTATCAAATTAATAGAAATCCAGTATAATCATTTTTTAATTTAAAATTAAAATGATTAGTATTTAAAAATATATTATTAAAAACAACTTGTTATATTTAAATTTAACTTGTTTAACAATTACAATTAAATTAATGTTATAAAGATTTAATTCATAGCGGTAGCAGCTTCATCAAGACAATAGACATTGCATACTAATAATAATTGAGAAATGTTCGCTAAACTAAAAAAATTTCACACATATTTAATTAAATTGCTTTCTACGTTCTAAATTTTTTTTTAAATCCTACATTTAATTTATAACAAAATCTTAAAAACAGAGTATTAATTAAAATTATATTCTATATTTCAAGATACTCTGTATTTTATATATCATTATAGAATTTCTGAATTATATTTAGGTAAAACTAAATTATGTTAACTATACAGTATATAATTACTAAACAATGTTTTTCATTCTTTCAGATCATCATTGGTGACGATCTCTTCCGCACACAATCTCCATGACGATCTCTTAAAAAATCCAAACAATATTTATTAGTTGGTTTTGTTAATAATGAAATGTTAGTATTCGTTTGATCTTAATATCTGCGGAGTGAACGATTGAGGGAATCACTATATTAGTCAACGTACATGAATATAATGCAATCGATTATATCTAAAATCTTAACAGTAATAGTACATTATCCTGTCTCTATGCAAATTCTCCCTGACAATATGTTGTGCGGCTGTCATTATTGATAATTGAGAATGAAACAGAAGGTGTCAATTAAAATTCGACACATTCCATTAGATACAAATACAAATAAATTAATGTTTTAGTGTAAATGTTAAAAGACATAATGAGAAATAGTTCGAAAAGGACAAATATGAACAAAGCCTTGTTTTATAATAGCCCTTTCATATATTGAATTCATTTATAGTTGGTACACTCATTCAGTTGCTTATACACACACCATTTCTACTGCTGTTATTTTTAGCCATGGTGTTGATATGTCTCACAATTATTGTACGCAAAATGCTTTGTTAATAAAAAGTAAATAACGTTTTCAGCGGGTAACACATTCTATACATTTCCTTTATAATTATATACAAGATAAGTAATTAAAGTATACGGTTAAAACATGATTTTATTTATGTATCAATTTCTTTTAGCAAATTTATTATTTTATTTCAATGACCTTTTATGAATGCTTTGCATCTGTAGATGATTCTAACAATGCTAAAAATAACAATTTATTACAGTGATTTGCTGTTTTGGCTAGCAACCATTATTAAATAAGTAAGTCTTGTATAAATCTAAAACAGTATAGAATATTTATTTTTGTTGTATTATTATTAGTTAATAAATATAATAATAATTTCTTATATAAAAGCATACAACTGTGTATATTGCATATATAAGTTAAATTTCGTCATGTATAATTAAATTTGATATTTTTTCGCATATTCCTTCACATTATTTTATTTTTCTTCGTATTCTTTAGTAATGCTTCAAATTCTCTTACGGAACCATCAAACAAGGATTACCGCGTTCAATGTTGCGTATCTAGCTACGGATTTTTTTGTCCAAATTGCCAGATAAAAAGTATTTATTATAAATGGACTGCAACGTGTTCAAATTCTATGAAACATATATTTCAGGAGATGCCCGTTTTGATCACAAATTTATCATTATATTTGAAACAATTTCTAAGCTTCGATGATAAGTGTAAAATATATAAACCTATAGAAGTCACTAATTAACAACGCAACGACTGAGCAATAATCTGGCAAACATTGTAGCATTTTAATATTCGTATGTGGAGAATTATATACTAAGTTTGTAACACCATCGCTTAACAACAAATGTTTTTATAAAACCTGTATTTTATCTTTCCAAGTTGGGTAATTATCGTGAGGCATGCTATAATTATTATTATACTATTCCTGTTGGACCGCAAATGAAATGTGTATTAACTGAACTGCTGAGCATTGATGCAATACTTATAAGAAATAATCAGTTTATATATCTCAACACAACAATTAAGTATTACTCTTGTAAAATGTACGTTTTTTAATTATACGCTATATAAACAATACCGATATAAAAAGCTACATATTACCTAATCGTATATATTCAGCTGTTTTAAAAAATAGAGAATTGACAATTCCTTGACGATAACTTATATTTAATAGAAATTTACTGTTAGAAGATAACAAAACCTAAACGTTCATCGATGATTATGTCCCAAGTGTCCACTATCTCATTATGACTCATCGATGATTATGTCCCAAGCGTCCACTATCTCATTATGACTCATCGATGATTATGTCCCAAGCGTCCACTATCTCATTATGACTCATCGATGATTAT
>JAUZND010080212.1:0-10137 GCA_034780555.1 Coelogynopora nodosa | reverse complement strand
GTCCCAAGCGTCCACTATCTCATTATGTCCCAAGCGTCCACTATCTCATTATGTCCCAAGCGTCCACTATCTCATTATGACTCTTCGATCACCTTAATGATTTTGATGCACTTTTTTAATACAATTTTTTGTTTTGTTGGGAAATTAGTTAAACTAGGTTTCAAAAATAATGAAATCTTTTAATCTCGAGGTGAGTTTCGATATTAGTATATAGAGTATGTTAAATTTCTTTTATTTAGCAATTATTAAATCATATTATACATATATATATAATTAAACAAATAATATTTATTGTATAACCTCTAACAGCATTTAATATGGTTTGTCTAGTTGAATTCTGAGAAATAAAAATACAATTAATATTATGTTTTGATAATATAATTAAAAACTTGAAAATTAAAATTTATATATGGGTCACGCATTTCCACGAATACACTAGAATTGACGCACATGATTATGACTTTGTCATTTCACAACAGACAATGTTATTACTACCAAGTTTTATGTACCATGTTTTTGAATAGATTTTAGAATAATTGAAAAAAGTATTTGCTATTCAACATGTAGTTCGAATTTAGGAAGTAATAGTAAACTAATTCGTTTACGCGAGTCAAAGAGAGTAGATGATTATTTTCTCATAAACATTTAAGCAATAAAAACCAAATTACATCTTAAACTGACAAATGGGTCCGGACAATAACAACTTAAAAAACTTCTCATAGCGCATTGTACCTTTAATACATGTTTTGTAATGAATAAAATACATATATTATATCTCATTCAATATTTGAGAATTATTTACCGCGTCCAACAATTTGAAAATGTTTTGTTTTACTTTGATATTGATTATATTTTAATAATTTTAAATAAAACTTTTTTATTATTTATATAAAGAGTTACTTTCAATTATCATTAATATATTAAAATATGTAAAATATTATTGTTAATAATTAAATCAGTTTTCGAATTATGCGTTTTGTAAATATCAAGTAAATTATTCGATCAGTAATTATGTCGCATGTTTTTCTTTTAATAATTTTATTAAATTCAAATTAATATATATTATAAGAAAAATTGGTTGTTACATAATTAAACACCGGTATTAATTCCAATAATTAAACAAAGCTAATCATATTATATAGGGCCTACTAGTTAATTTTTAAAAGACTTATTAATTAATTAATGTACTTAATGTAATTAAATATTTGCTAGACACATATAAGATACGTGGGCCTATAACGTAATAAAAGTTTTATTTAACCTACATCATTACATCTCATCGGTATTACTCATTTTTAATTGTATTTTACTAGGTACATCATATTGATTACAATGTTTCACTAAGTACATCATATTGATTACAATGTTTCACTAAATACATCATATTGATTACAATGTCTCACTCAAATACATTATATTGATTACAATGTTTCACTAAATAACTCATATTGATTACAATGTTTCACTAAGTACATCAGATTGATTACAATGTTTCACTAAGTACATCATATTGATTACAATGTTTCACTAAGTACATCAGATTGATTACAATGTTTCCCTACGATCTTTGCGTGAACTGACAACATTGAGAACTTTATTGTAACATTGTCAACACAGCTCAAATGGCGTGGTCACTTACACCAGTGATATAAAAGTCCTCTATGTAGAGGTTATTTTTAAAGAATATAATTATTTTTAATATATATACATTGTACATATAGATGACATGATATTTCTGGTGCCAGTATTATCAATTTCACTTTACTAAACTATTTTCATTTATAAATGCAAGCAAAGTCATAAATGTTTAGCGAATGTTGTATATATGATTAATAATAAAGACAAAATGAAATGACCTCACGTTGTTCGTGTAACAACACTTTCGTTGTATCTGAGAACAGTTTCCATATTTATAAAATAACATGAACACAGATTAATTTCTGAATGGTATAGCTGTGTATTTCTCTGTTGGAATCACAGGAATATCTCCAGCTTACAATTTAATGTAAATGTTAAATGATTTTTTAACGTACCGACTTTTGTTGGTTTTAAGCAAACAACTGGCTCGCTCCAGGGACTTCGAACAATTTCGTGTAATATACTTCGAACCAAAAAATAATAATCCTCTGGTTTTCTTGAACTTATCCAGGTATTTGTAAATTTAACTATTTAAGATTTGAAAAATAATAACAAATGCATATATTGGGTATATTATACATAAAGAATTTTTTTTACTAATATAAGGAAAGAAAATTGAGGAAATATCTATGATTTCATAACAGTGGGGTAAATTTGTTCTCCATAGTAGGCTAATTTGCTTATTATATATTTTTAATATCAGAAATAGACTGTAACAAAAGTGTATGAATATAGTGCATTTAGCAATAGATATAATTACGTAATGTTGTTACATGAGGTTAAAACATAAGTTCGATCAAATAATATTATCAGAAACGACGAATGCTATTCAATGTGTCTCTAACATAAAATTACGATTTTAAAATAACCCGTATTTCTGAAAAGGATATTCAGCTATTATTGAAGGTATTTTTTTGTTAAAAAATTTTCATTAATAAAGAAATTTTTTTAAAGAAGATGCCTTATGTTGTTTCTAAAATTATATGTTTGTTTAAATAATGCTCAACTTACATTTGCTTAAGTCTGAACAGTGCAAGGAAAGTTTGTTTTAAATATGCATATTTGCACTGTATTATTTAATGGAATAATTCTGTAGTTCGTAATAGTTCATGCCATAAACTATCAAATATTATTATTAATAATCATGTAAAAAAAAAAACCTTTTTTTTAGTAATTCATATGTATTCCTCAACATTTAAAAGACTCAATAGGAACGTATATAACCCTTTTTCCCAGATTCATCCTCAAGTTCATACCCAAATTCACTTTAAGAACGCAGCATCGTACAGTCAAATTTGTTAGCCAATAATGGTATTTTTTAAATTTTTTTATATGCTATATTTTCAATGTGACACACGCACAAAGTGATACACATGGTAGTCAAAAATGTAGCTCTCGCCAAATTTTTTGCATTAGTTGATATTTGACCTACTTCCGAGTATATAATGGCATCATTGGACAATTACACCAATATACCTTGAGAGCCCTACAGTCATGTACAGAACATACGAGAATATGACCGTAAAATAAATAAAATTGCTTTAAAAAATTACACCTTTTCATTTCTGAGGTGAATATTGTTGACTTCTATCGAAATTTATAGGAAACAAAAAATGAATACAATTACTATATTGTAAGTATCATTAACAAAACAATGCAGCATGGTTTCATAGACCCTGTAAACATAGATGTATTGTAATATTTATAAAATAAAAACTGTTTGTTTAAATTAAGTAATTTAAATAAATAGCGTGATACACATAATATTAATATACCTTCACTGCCTTGTAGATTGGACAAAAACATGGTATTTTGTGCAGAAGCCATATAAACATCAAATGCAACATTTGTTGGATTCAAAGTAGGTGCTGTAGAGAAGTCGTTCAATTTCCATGACACGGTTACTCTTCCCTTACCAAATGATATTGATTTTATTGAATAATCTAAATAGTATAAAAATGTGTTCGTTATATTTAGTTTAACTGATTCTAAATTATATTTACAAACTTTTTCTGCTTTGGAAAACGTTAGTGTTATATATTTTGTGTCACCCATTATTCCTTGATTAGATATTAAGAAAGGAATGTGTTATAAAAAGTTATATGATCATAACAATAACTATATATAAACGAAATTAACTATCATATTTTCAAAATCTGTTCACAATTTTGTTTAAAGAAAAACGATAATTTCTCAAACGTCCAAAACGATTACGAAATACGTATATAAACAAAAACAGAGTTTTAATACACAATAGGTTCAGCATATTCAGAGTGTACTCCGAAGCGATACAGAAAGACTGAATTATAAAAGTCAAACAGTGATTGCAAAACAACAGATAAAGTAATCTAAATATAGTTAACTATAAAAAGGAACCAAAAAGTAAATGTTATCTGAATTTCTGATACTGGAATATCTTTGTTTTTTACTTTAGTTAAGTCATGATCACCGGAGATCGTTTTACAGTGATTTTGACATAATGCAATATGAAACATGAACTCAGTTGTGTTGTCCACTTTAATATGTGCATACTTCAGTGTAATGGTCTTATTCGTATAGAATATATGTATATATATATAATAAATAAAAGTATGTAGGATATTGAATTAAATGATGATATTTTTCGAATAAAAATAAAGATTTAAACATAAATTAAGACATAAATGTTTTGTAATATATTCATGAATATCGATTCCTATACTGTTGAAATATTTATTGTCTGCATTATACAGACACTTAACACATCAAGTTAACTAAACGATTAACTTGCGGTGGTGTTGAATAGATGTAATACATTAAATCATTTGGATGAAACTTTAACTGATGAGCCAGTCATTTTAATGTGTATTTTTTGGATTGAGGAAGCTGACATTTAATTTGGGTTTGTATCATTTTTTTAAAAGTTTGTGAAATCGTTATATTGGAATTATATGCCGATGTTTAAGAATGTTACGAATACTTTGGGAAATGATATATTAATTGAACGTTTTGTGCAACCATGATAATTACTATAATTTCAATGTATTAAATGTTGGACTTGGGGATGAATTTATGTTGTTCATGCGGGTTTTAACGTTTTCTCATATTTAGAATGTTTAATAAAAGCTGTTATTCTTGCCAAAACATTTCAATTAAGAATTGAATGTTTTGCTAGTTTTTTTTAATGATTTCTGAATTGTAATTATGAATGTTTATTAATATTAAATGTTGTCATTTAGAACTGGTAAATAAATGTTAACTTTAATTATTTTATTACAATTACATTTATATAAGAACGATATATAACAAACTTTTCTTAATATTACTCATCATATAAAAGTATATATATATATATAAAACTTTTTATGCGTTATAAATTGAAACCTATAAAAAATATACAATTTTTAAAATTACTATTACATGTCACAAATGTATACGTGCATATATAACAAAAACTCACTTTGGGGATTCAAAAATTGTTTTTCTTCGCTCCAAGTAGTTATCTGTCTATAACTAATAGAACCGGCTATTCGAAATTTTTTTAAATACGTATTTGCAAGTGGGTAAAAAGTAAATTCAGCTAAAAAACAGTATATATATATATTATATTAAAAACATTTACTAATGACGAACATCATTGTAATTGAATTACTGTTTTAATAATAATCAGCAGTTGCAGTCAGTGATGGTTGAAAATGTTTTTTATAAATATTGATTTATATGATGTAATAACGTTTGTTATTTGATTCAAGGCAACCATTTTCCGAATGAGTTATGCAGTAAATGATAGTCAAAAAATAAATTTCGTAAAAGTTTTACATTCATAACTATATACAGCATGGAAACAGTTACAATTAGTAGGTTTAAAATTTAAGGTTTGAAAAAAAACAGTTACAGTTGATGATGAAAGTAGCATTATTGTGATAGTATATGAAGAAGCAAGTAAGAACATAATCGAGTGGACAGATAGAATTGGAGGATGGTATAGTATTCAATAGTATGAAAGGTGTATATCTACGACACCCCCTCTTAAGCCGAAACCGAAGTTAGTATAGCTCAAATCAATTTCCAAACTTGATTTAATGTTACAAAGAATGATTTAATTAGGATATTTGGATAAAGTTTAAGAAATAGAGGAAGCATATATGTATGCCAACTGCAGATATAAAGAAGATAAAAGGGGGAAAAGGAAGGAAATGTTCCGGGAACAAAATGTGATACGTGCAAACATTTTGAATTCTAACAGGGTAGTGGATTCATGTGTACTACAAGTTTACTGAATAAATGCATCAATGATGCTAAGAAGAGGAGAGTATGACTTTAGTTTACTAATCTAGAAATACGAAATACAAAAGGGTGACGTCCAGAAGGGGTCACCTGTCGAAGAATATAACATTTCTAAGGGATCTGGTTTTGGTACTTCCCTATATGAACGAGATTGACGTTCAGATGTTGATGTTGGTTGTAGTTATTATTATTTCAGTATTGCTCATATCTCAGTATTGCCCTGTTCATAATACTTATCTGTCGATATCGAAGACACGTATGGGTCTACACAAAAATGATGCAACAAGATCGGATATCCCTAGAGAAAGAACGTTGCCAATTTTCGTAATAATATTATAAATATCGATGAAGGAAATGACATACATTATATTTTCTGATGGCATACTTGTCACCATACTAATTAACAAACTTTTTAAGAAATGTTGATTGCAGAAGACGAAAATAACTTGTTTTTACTCACATATAGCTTTTTAATATTAACATTAACACTATTCCATCAAATATTATATATCTGATATCACACATACAAGGCATATGATCCATGTTATGCTTACTTGATTGAGAGTCGATTATGTTTGGACTATTTTGTTTATCATATATTGAACGTATTGGTAGAAATAGGTTGTGTGTTCTGCATATAGTATCATTATAATTCCAGTTTATTGACGAATTAATCACAATAATTTTATCTAAAAAAGAAAATTTCATTAAATATATAATTAAAGAGCAATTTTTTTAAAATAATAATAATGGAATCTGTTAAACAATTCAACGTATTTTATTTTTATGGATATCAAAAAATATATTTTGATAAGTATATTATGGTAATTGCAATCCGAAAACCATTTAAGTATAACTTTCAATTTTATATATATTACCGGGATTGGAATGAAAAGTACTCCATGGTGTCCAAGATCCCTGAACATTCAATAATGAATGTAGTGCTGCCATGCGAAACGACACGTCTCCTTTTACGATATGGTGCTGTGGAAAATCTGAAAAATGTATATGCATTCGTGAAAGAAATTATCGATTCTTAATTTTTGATTGTCATCCGTAAAGTAATACATATATATTCGTATACATATAATGTACATTTTAAGTAATTTGTTTATCGTTAGAGAAATGGGCCAATACAAATTAAAGTTGGCTTAAACGAATTTCTTAAGAAATTACTATAATTATGTTATCAATCATTAGCAGAATTAATACAAACTTGGTACTCAAACACATCATTTTAAACCGCAAATATAATCTTAAAATATGCGACAAATATCTATAATTTTAATCATTATATTGATATTTAAAATGGAAGTTATTCTTGCAATAATAACTTTATAATTATTTTGTGTTTTATATTTAAAAAATTATAGTAAAAAGAAATAATTGTGATAATGAAAACAGTTTGTAATTAAATTTTTAAAAGATTACGATTAACATTACTAATAAATGAGCATATTATTATCCGTTCATTTTAATCAAAAAAGTAAATGGTATTAAATTTGGTAAAGGACAATTTCATTTCAATTTGGTAAAAAAATCGCCTGTAATATATTTAGAATGTTTTCTGTTTATGTATTTAAGAAAATATTCATTATACAATATTAAATATTTAATAATAAAATAGTGATGTCTATATATAATAATAATGAAATATCAAGTATATTGCAATCACATCGTATTGCAATCACATCGAAATATCTATCAATTGTTTTATTTTACTATTAAAAGTAACATGTCTACATGGAAAAAATACATAACGCAAACTCGTAAATGCACAAGAAAAAAAATTGAACTAATCCTATAAAAAGTTAGAAACCTCACATCTTATCATGAATTGTAGAATAAACATACCATGATATTTGCAATTAAAATGTCATCTCTTCGATGTGTGTACTATTGCAATTGCACCATAACTGTCACTTCATTTTAACATTACTTTAAGCTATTCTCACATATTTATATATACAATGTATATCCAATCAACTATTGATTGGGACGATATTTTTTTATAAAATATTTTAAAATGTGTCGCATTGCCAAAACGGCTATTAGTATTAATCTGTCATTATGGTAGGCAATAATAATTAAGTAGACTCAATCGAATTAAATGAATTAAAATACATAAAACATAAAGCATAACTTAGAATTATCTTCACGAAGTAGTATGATAGTTGGAAAATAATAGTGACGTTTATCATACAAATATATAATATCCATATTGTAACTCACATACAATTTAATCCATTTTGATTATTTAAAATGTAAAAAATGAATTAACTGCTATTATGGAATCACATATATGGTATAATTACATATAAAAATATTAAATTAAATTAAAAAAAGTATAAATTAATTTATTAATATATATATATATTATAATAAAAATATATATAATAAATATATATAATAAAAAAAATATATAAATAAATATAATTTAATATATGTAATAATTAATAATTTATTAATTTAATATAAAAGTATAACACAAAACATATTGTTATATTTAATATTTTTAAAGTTAACAATGACATACGTAATTCCATTCCATATATTGTTAGCTTGCAAATTGATAGATTACCACTACTTTTGTGCATGTTAATTTTTACATCACTACCTATAGTTTGTCCTAGAAATATGTGTCTCAAAGGACTAAGTGAATTTGGATTAGAAAAAGCTCCAATTAATTTATTATAGTTTTCACCAGACTTTATCTAAAAGAGAAATGATGTAGATAATACATTACATCTGTATGCATCAATATAGTTTAAAAAGAAACTTGTTTATGTTCCGCACCATTGCTTGGAGACTATCCGGTTGAATGCCAACATCGATAACAATTTCCCAAATCATGAACATTCCACCAAGATGATAAACAATAGACATTTCGGGTGATGTTGTATTACGTGAAATACATTCAGGTAGTTTAGCTGTTATCCGCTGGATTCCACCAACAACGTCCCAGATGTAGCGGGGAACAATGAGTCGTGGATATTGTGCTGGATTGTCTAAATAAAGTAATGTGATTACAAATTATGTATAAATTATACAACAAAATTATGTTATAGTTATATGCACTATATTAGTAATTAATAAAATAATTATTATTTTGCTGAACAGATATTAATTATAATGGGTAATTTTGTGTCACTTTTTTAATAACAAGCTGGTCATTATTATAAGAGTGATATTGCCTTACAAATACATTCACTTAATTTAAAATAAATGCTACCTAGAAGTGGGGAAAAGAGGGTCATATCAACATTGCAACATTATATTTGCATGATACAACATGACATTGCAACATGCAACATGCAACATGAAACATGTAGAAGTGTAATGAAAAATCAAATAATTATACACAGCACATAGCTAGAGACAAAGAGAATAAGTGACAATTGCCGTGATTATAATAAAAAAAAATATATTTACATCACAATTACAATGCTATGATTATCCAAGGAACACATCTTTTGACCTTTAGGTGTTCAGCAAGGGCTGATATAACATTCATAATAGATAACTAACCAATTCTGCAGTTCTAGGTGAATCATGTCATATTACAAGGAAATACCATGTCGAGAAACTTAATATTTTTCAGTTATAAATATGCTTTGTAATGATAAGGAAGTACTTTAATTATATCATCTTGTATTCATGTTGTAAATAAAATAAAATGTTCGCATGGATCAATTGTTCCGTTTCTTAGTTCCTTAGTTAGATATGTCAAACGTAGTCTAGTACATACTTGAAGACATTACATTTTGTTATGAACAGTGTAGATACTTTTAGAGAATATTCTATGCATTTATTACATTTAGATAATAAATACGTTGATATGCCCTAAAACGTTTAATTGTATATTTATAGTAATTGCTTTGCCTTTTTGGATCCCTTGCAATGTTGACAGTCAAGGATCGAATTTAATAACTGTATAATCATTGCAAAATAGCAAACTAAATATGAATGTGCAAAATCTATTGCTTTTCTCAAACAGTAATGCACTTATTAATTTAACATAATGTTACGCCATAACCATCTGTAATAAACTAAGTAACTATAAGTGCTTATAAGGAATATATGGTATGTCCTTAACAGCATTTTTAAACAAAATAAGAGAAAACACACAAGCCAATGCTGTATTGATTTATTAAATTCTTAAATTTTCGTGGTGCAACCACATAATCATAAGACAAGAATGAATTACACAGTAACAAGGATTGCAATATAAAG